>JAVQJL010006556.1:0-43446 GCA_036024295.1 Nannoperca obscura
AGATATGGTTTCGCCAGTAAAAGACCACACATTGAACAACACCTTTCCCAAACTAGATACTGCCGAGGCTGGAAGTTGGGGAGATCGGCGGCGATTAGCAAGCTAGTGCAATACAAACATAGCAAAAGCCAGACTGCTACTTATCGCCAGCCCCGGGCTAGCGGCAATAACACTCAAGTTATCTTAGCATAATACAGTTGTAGGCATGACGGACTTACCACATGGACCACTGTCCCTCCTCGCCACGGGAACGAAGCTCGTGGCCCGGTCGGCCGTCGCCAGCGGCCGCTGGTCCGCCATACAGCTTCAAGGAGGACAGACCCTGCCAGAGGTGCCTGTAACTCACCCGTGCCGCACACATCATCCGCCCGTCGTCGATGGCTAGCACCTGTGTCCTCCGCAGGACGGCCGCCGCCGTGGTATGGACCTCCGTCACATGACAGCGACATAGTCTGTCAGAGTGTGCTGCGCTGGCATAACAACGGCCGAGATATCCGGCCAACGTTGGGTCCATGTCCGTGGAAAGTTGCGGTCGACCTTGACTGCAGACCAGCGGCTGGGCGGAAGGAGAGAAGCCATTTGGGCGGCAGCCACCCCCACAACTTCGACCCGTTACCGGCGCCGGGCCAGTACGGAGGGAGCGGGCAATCTCCAGGAACCGGGCCCAGCATGAACCGGCCTCCATCTGCTGACATTGCCCCAGACACATGAAGCAAGTCGCATGAGGATCTTCTGCCAACATGGGAGAAGCACAAGCGAAACAAGGTTTGCTAGCCATAAAGTTTTTCCCTTTCCGCGGTTCTAAGTGAATACACCAGCGACACCCGATGGTGACAAATTTCTCGCTGTAGAACTTCAGACAACAGGTTGCTGAGTGAAAAAGGGGAAACGAGCAATGCACAGACTGGGGTTATTTTGGGGAGGATACTACCCCCTGATTGGAGGGTGAGTACATTGAACTTGACTCAGGTATCGAGGCGGAGCCTCGAGGGGATTAACCAATAACGAAGCCTGTTAGAGGGTGGAGCATGTACGACATAGAACTGTTAGACAAACTACTGTTAGCTATTTTTTTCTTCGACTTGACAAAATGTAGCTACTGCCATGAATAACCAACATGGCTGTTCATCAAAATGTATGTTTTTCAAATACAAAGAGTATATTTATTGTATATTATTTATTAGTATTTATTAATTTGACTTCTTCTAAGGCTAGCTGTCGCTATCTCCCCACCTAGATTGAACTTGATATAGCTCTCTTGTTAAAGCAGTAGTTGACTCTCTGTTATAGAGTGCAGTAAATTTACCAAGCCACACAGCAGAACTTGCTGTGTTTGGTTTTTAGATTTCTTGTGTAGTTACTGAAAAATGTCCATGCTGTTTCCACAAAAGAATGTATACATTTCCTTAACATAATAATTTATAATATGGTAAAACAAATTCCAAAAAGTCAAATTCTGCTCACTTCTGATCAAATATGTAGTTACTGTGTTCATAAAATACTAAATTGTGATCTTTGCTGACTCTACTGGGGTTTGATGCAATTGCTTGATGCCAATTTCCACATGCAATACTATTTTGCAGGACTTTGTTCACACAGGTAGGTGTTTGGATACGAGGCAGTTATTATAGCATGGTCCACAGAGCAGAGGCTCATCTATGAAGGAAGCCATGCTATTCCCCAGAGCTACTCCTCATCTGCAGCTGCACCAACGTGTTTTGACCTAACACCCTGTGCTACACCTGACATGTGTGCCTTTTCAGAGCAGCAGGACCTATTCTCTGTGGACGGGAAGTTTATTTCCTCAGAGGATGGAGCCACGCCTATTCAATTTTATAATGCTGTATTATCATTTCCGCCCCATATGTAGCCTATTTCTGTTCTTCATGCTTTGTTTTTGCTGCAGTAAAACATGCTGGCTTAACTTTAGAAATTATTCAATCTATTTTCTTCATAAGTTCAGTATGTCTGTATGCATAAATTAAGTAGGTGTTGACAAAGACTGGAGACCAATTATTTCGTCCATGAAAAATGGATGTTGCTGACACTCAGTGCAGGAAGACGTAACTCCCTTGACCTATTTCCCTGAAAGCAACAATAAGACAGAAAGCTTTCACACGGTGATAATTGAACTGCCATCACTCTGTGATACATCTCGTGGGATTATTCTGAAGATTCCTAAATCAGGCAGACATTGTAAGTACATTTTTCTCCTCACTTTGTCTTAGTTCACAGAAACAACACAATAAAGAAGCAGAATGTTAGTCCACAAGGTCATAGTAAGACCAGCCTATACAGTAACTGATAAAACTGCAAGTTTGACTCACAGACATAACAAACCCTTGCATGTGACTGCTGTTCGCCACATATAGAGAAATATTGCATTATTGCGCAGGAAATCCCCAAAACACACTTCCCTTGTTGGCAGCACCGTTCAGGCCACAGTCAGACACCAAAGAGTTAACTTGTGGCGCTCCCGAGGCAAAGAGGCAGAAGTAAACAAAGAGTCAGGGACTGGAGCTTCTCTCGCTGCAGAAGTTGAGGCGTGACCCTTGAGATAGGCACTGGGCTATCATGAGGGCGTCTCCCTTAGTGACTGGCCAGGAGAACAGAGAGGCCTTTGTCAGGGCTGTGTGCGAAAAAGTGCTGAGCTAAGCAGGTCCTCACCTCCCTCACCCCCCTCCTCCCCCCTTCCCTCCCTTTTTTCTCCCTGAAGACACACACACATGCTTATACACACACTTGTCTGTATTTACCAGCAGTCCCAGGGGACGAAGCTTTCACTTCAGCTGGTGGGAATACAGAGCCTGTTTTGTGGTTTAAAGTGGATATGTTAGCATTGCATTCTGGGATGTATCTTTAAGCTTTAATATGACCTGCTGCAAAGAGTTTCTAACAGTCTGGGTTTGCAATCGACTTTGAGAGAAATGTCATCCTGCCTAGCAAAATGTCTGCTTTTTTTAAATCTCCAAACCATTATGAGGATTAACATGTTTTGTGCACAACAAACTCTGTGTTTACTGGTCTGCTTGCAATTTTCACAGACACATTTTGCCAAGAGCGCACAGAAGAAAACAAAAAAACCAAACCCAGACAAAACTGACACGTCTTTTTCAATGAGCCCTGGTTTATTTACTGCTCAAGAACTGTGAAAATGTTTCACATAAACCAGGACAACAAATTATTCTGAAATTTAAAAAAGCAAATGAAAACATGTCCACATCTCATTAGGTCCATGTACAATGTGGTGTACTCTCAGGACTTCTGGGAATACAAACAATATGTATATATATATAAAGTAATTTGACAATACCTGATGCTTACTGAAAATTCTAAATTTGTCTTAGTGTTTTTAGACAACTTGTTATGTGCAGATAAAGAGCAGGCAAGTGATTTGTGTTGATCACTTGCAGACAGAAATTTGTGTTTAAACATACAGTGACTCTCACTTACCTTAACACAACTGCAAAAGCCGAGGCAAGCACGTACTGTCTGTGTAAGAAGTAAAAACAGAAAAATGCCCCAAAGGTGACAGCACAGCTTTTCAAACATTTTTACATCAACTGATATCAGCTGGCCCTACGGCACAACACACTGCAATGTGTTTATCTTTATGGGGTTCAGGTCAGGCCTTCTCTGAAAACATGAATTCTCTATTTTCCTGCGGCCATGCATTACACTCCCCAACCCCACACACATATGTATACGCTCTTTTAACTGCCTGTCTACACAAAGCAGCTGCCTGAGGGAGATCGCTTTAGAAACCCGGTGACAGAAAAGTGAATCACAGTTTATGTAAGGTTGCACCTTTCTCCACCAGGGGTAAGAGCATGTAAAAAAATGTGCTGAGCTCCAACATTGCCTCCAGGGCTTATGAAATGCTTCTATTGTTCATGCTAAATTAACGTTTTAGGGACTTTCAATGGGCTTAAATAACTGGTGTCTAGTCATAGAAGAGGTTTTCTTTAGCTATGCTAGCGGCATGACTTTTGGATGGCAATGTTGGTCTGCCACTTGGGTACAGACTGAAATATCTGAACAACTACTGGGTGGATTGAGATGAAACCTTGTACAGAAATCCACGTTTCCCCAGAGGTTTAACCCTAATGATTTTGGTGATCTTCTGATTTCTCCTATAGCGCCACCAGTGAGAACTATTTCATCTTCAGTGTCTTTATAAGTGAAAAGGCTCATTTCTACTGCTTCATTGAGTATGTTCACCTGCATGTTAGTATCCTAATTTTAAGTCTAAACCGGGTTTTGATCACATTTGGAATATGTTTACATGGTACATTGAGAAACCTGGCTATTTGGCTCCCTGAATAAATGATTATAAAAGTATCTGGATTTCTGATTGTCTGTGCTGTTGCAGGCCTGCATGTTTTTGACTCTTTCACATACAGCAAATCTGTTTTTTCTGCACCAACTCAGTTAACTCAGATTAGAGTATGAAGTCACTTTAGTGTCTGGCTGCATGCACCGAATTTACCACAGTGGTGGATTAATTTCTCCATCTAATCATTAGTGATTATGGTGTTTACGTGTGCAAACACAGAACCAGCCTTAAATAATTTTCCCAGCCACATTTTCTCATTATTAATGTGGATTTTAAATGAATGGCTAGTAGTCGAAGACGGGTCAAAAACAGTAATGGGAACCAGCAGCAAAAAGGCCTTGTGTGTCAGTTGCACCAGTTTCTTCTAAATAACGACCAGAATGACAAACAAAACAAACATGTTTCATAGTTAAGACAGCTAGTGTGGACTGGAAAGAAATTAAAAGAGGATTGTCAATGTGGTTTTCTTGCTGCTGTTGTTTTAGTAAAATAAACGAAGCACAGGCCATTTCAACTGTCCATAAAGTTTTAATGAAAAAAAACAGCAATGTACCCATTTAACAACAAAAGAAATTAAGAGAAATTGTAAGATTTCGAGAGCCAAGCTCTTATGTACAGCATATTGCACTAGAAAAAGAACAAACATCCCCCGTCCTCCTCCATTCCCTCCATCGCTCCATGTCCAGCGCTGTTTGAAAACTGTGCAGTAGACACAGAGCAGTCCCAACGATAACACAGCCAATGCTTTTAACAAAAACTGCTACATCTGGCCTGGGTCTCACTTCATAGGACACATGATTGTGAAATCCTTGAGACCACTCTGAACGTAAAGAAAGCAATGTGAAGACAATACAAACTCCCCGCGCACACAGAGCGCAGAAGTCTGAAATAAGTTCCACTGTTCAGTTCATGTATTAAAAGAGATATTGTGGTTTTCACTCCATTAAATTACATTCAAACCCTTAAGATACAGATTTTTTCAGGAATGTTGGACATGCATTTTTACTCCATTTACATATATCGAAAAAAGCCCTTGAACTGAGAGTGACACAGCAGACTTGGCAATATCCAATATTAAAAATGTCACAACATTGGAAAAAAAAAAGCAATCATAGAAAAGCAAAAAAGTTGTGTTGTTGTAGTTCTTTCTTTGTCTTTTTATAAAAAGATATGGAAAACATTTACTAAAAATTTTTATAAAGATAGCAACAATTGTTGTGTCAAATTCATGTCTAATGTATAAAAAAAACACCAAATCACAGCACTTGACAGTAAAGATCCACTCTTGCTTGGATATTCAAAAAACTGATTTAATAAATTTGATATTAAAGACACTGAAGGTTGAACAAATAAAAAAATGTTTTCAATTGAGTCAGGGTTGCAACAGTGGTTGGTAATGACTCACCACCATATAGACTGAGTGGCTGTTCAACCCATTTCACATACAAATAATACTGGGCACCATGGTGGCTCATTCCTCCTTCCAATGTTAACCCATAGCCCTACTAGATTGTAGATAATAAAGCACAAAAACCCAGACGAGCTAGGCCGATCCAGCATATCACAGATCTTAAAAAGTTTCAGGAATCTAGCGGGGAAGTTCAGCACAGGAGTAGAAACAGAGAGGCGCAAAATACAGTATACAGGTAAAAAAAATGTTGTTGTTTTTACAGTGCACATTGATTGCAAACAGTCGTTTCTGATATTGAGAAGGTTTTGCGTGGTGAAACTCGCCGTTCGTGCTGAGAGATGTCAAAGGTTGAGCCTGTGCCTCGTGAGCTTGTGTGAGGAATCAAACTGATTTTGTTTTTGTATCAAGGCACATTGAACACGCTGTACTGTTTGTGCCAACTCTATTGTATCAGACTATGTTGATCTCACAGAGCCCAAGTGAAACAAGAGCTGTGACGAGTGACTTTGGGTAATATGCCAAGTTGATGATGATGTGGCAGGTCTGTTACTCACAAGGCACATTTTGTACATTTGATTGTCTGTTGTTCACGTGATTCGTAAAGACTCGCACCATTCGTGTGTGAGAACGCACGAGGCACATGGCTTTAGTCCAACCTCCCCGCACACAGGCATCAAACACACAACTGAATGCACATCAACAATGACAAGAAAAGGACTGTACACACTGAGATAGCATCTATACAGTAGCACTGAGCAAATATACACAAAATAAATTAGAATAAATTATTCAAAAGAAACCAAACTAAATGGAACTTGTTCTCAGTAAGGACAGGGAGTAGTTAAACATGACGTTTGATGAAAGAGAGAGAGTATGAAGCGTTGGACTGACGACCAGAGTGCGTCACGGCTATCTAAAATTGGCTCAGCGTTCAGTGTTTGCAGGAAACAAACTTTTGATTCAGCTCCTCGTGTAGTTACAGAAACAATCAATCTGCAACACACTTCTGCGTTGATGTTGAGTGAAGATGATTCGGAAAACACAAAAAGTCTAAGGAAACCTCTTTGCTTGTTCAGCGTCGTCTACTATACCAATCAAAGACTAACAGGCATTGATGCGTGGAGGCAGGTGTTGAGAAACACAACTTATAATAAGCATCAAGTCATTTTCATGGTTATTAACTACTCCCTGGGGAAAACATAAAGGAGGAAAAAAAACCATCAGTGTCTTCAAATGTTCATATCATGAATCTACAACAGACTGAAATAATACATCAAATGAGGAATTTTTAACATCTTATTTAAAGTCCTTAAAGACTTTTTCCTTGATAAGCCTTACGCTGTGAAACAGTGGCTGTGTCGTTGCAAAATGCTAACATAGCAGTTGTCGCACAAGGATGTATAAACTTTCTCCTATGCCCAAATATGTCTGTGTGATGAGTAAAAATGTTTTTCCGAACTGTACAGAAGAAGTTCTCAGTGGAGCTGAATGTACCACTGGCAGTGTGGTGAAAGAAAGCACTTGAATGAAAGGTTGAGTTGATACACAAATGCATCAGCACATCAGGATTAAATCAGTGCTCGAGACACTAAGATACACCAGGAGTGGATTAAAATAAAAATGCATCTCCGTAACTTCAACACCCAAAAAAAAACGTTTTCGGAATAAAGACATTTGTAAAGAGGCGCATTTCGTTGAGAACACAGCCACTTTCTGGGAAATATCCTTCCATGGATGTCAGTTTGATTGCAAATGCAACAGATCCCTAAGATTTTACTTCCTTCCGCTGGCTTGAATATTGCTCGCCCCTAAAAGGCTGATAAATGCCGCCTCTCTCACAGGCGACCCACAGGGCTGGCAGAGGGCGAAACTGCGATTGTCACTCCAGCCAGAGAAAGGAAGCCTGAAAAGCTCTAGAAAATGATGGCATTTATCCAAAGATCTTCAGCTGTCTGATTGTTTTCCAGTTCCCTGATCGCAATCTCCCAAAGGAGACTTGTTTGACTTTGTTTGTGCTCATTTGGTTTCAAAATTACTGCATTTTGGAAACAGTAAGCGCACGTTCCTACACACACATGATCACACATTGTAAGAGTAATCACGACTACAATGTCAGGTCTTAAAGTTACTCAACTAAGATATCTTCAGTACACCTAAATTCAAGTATGCATGTGTTTATCCTTTAAATCAACAGGATCTGAATCTACACAGAGGGCTGTTAGGCCACTTTAACAACATGAGCGGTACTGGAGATAAGGATGCTGATGGATGACACAGGTTGATATAATGTCCCTACATCTACAGTGGAAGCTGGTAAAACACGCATCTAAACTGACCGACAGTGCACAATGTGTGCCACAATGTTATGACAACCATTTTCAAATAAGCCAGCATGGAACAGCAAAGGATAAGTACAGGGCTTATTGTTTTTCTGAGAATAAATTAGAAATGTGCCTCGAGTCCTCAAGGTTTAACGTCAGTAACTTCAGCACAGAAATGTCCACGTCCACAGTTTGTCGCCAAAAAAGGTGGCCTAATTTTAAAATTGATCTCTTGTGATTTCCATGATGCAAAACAGTTGCCCTGTGGCAGGAGAGAATAAGGCATTCCCTGGACTGATGGAGGTCCTTCAAGACTTGAAATACCAAATAAAAAGAGCAGTTTACTGTACAAAATAGGTAATCTTACAAATATTTCGAAAATATCTCTTCAAACACAATGGCTCCTTCTTGGAAAGACGAAAAACAAAACGAAACCAACAAAAAAAAATTGTAATCAGTCTCCGTCCAGCGGTGACCAGTGTTTTCTTCATCTTATCTTCATATTCAATTAGAAAACAAAATCCAAACCCGTGTTCCATCTTTACAGTGCCATCTCTTAAAGTCTGGTCCCATGTCCCTGTGAGGGGGAGGGAAACAAGGGCTGAGGCAAGGGCCAGCAGGAAGTCCCTTCATCTCTGCTCTCCTCTCAGGCGGGGGAACCGAGCCTCTCTTGGAAACAGAAAGCCAAACAGGGCCATCGTAAGGCGCATCCAGGCAGGCAGGTTTTGTCTCTGATGCCTCATGAACTGCAAAGAGACAAAAGAAAACACACACGTTAAGTTACTCCGGGAGGGCAAGTTAAAGCACAGCTAACTAAATTACTTCACAGCCTTTGATTTTGTCATATACATTTTTGGACGTTTGCGCTGTGGTAAACCCTGTGAGTTCAAATCATATGACCAAGTGGACTGGATGTTTAAAAAAAAAAAGTGAGCGTCTGGCAAACATGTCAGTCACCTGCACGCCCTGCACGATACGTCTGCACAATATACAGAATCAGGTGCAGCGGCTCTCTGATTGGGTGGGACTCCCATTCCCAGACGGAAGCTAATTGAGTTGTTTTCTTCTGTGCACAAGTGGATGAAAGGATGAACGTGACCCGGCTCACAACTGCAACACTCATTCGTGATAATAACATCACCCTATCCTCCTGCTTCAGGTTCGAGACAGTCCCTCTGATTAAATGTCGCACTGCTGACTTCTAAACAAGAACCTGAAAGCGAACTTTCGGAGAACACGCTGCCTGTTTCATCACAGCTCTCTCGTTATAGCCAAGTCAGCTGAATAATTATCAAAACAAAAGCCGAGGAAAGTGAAACTGCTCCCTCCTACGGAGCTGCCTTCCCCCAGCTCTGTGAGGATGTGCAGCCCGCGTGGACTACGGACGGATGAAGGGGTTCCTGCTGCAGCCTGCAATCTCCTCTCTTCCCCCTCCCCGCCTCTGATCCTGCACAGCTCCCACTGGCTTTCTGCACAGCCGTGCTCAGACATTGCAGCCTGTTGCATAAGCACTCTTGTTACAATCTGTCTCCCGCTCTCCCCATCAAGGTCTCTACCAGCCTAGCAATCAGAGTCTGCCACAGGCTATTTGATGCAGAACTAGCAGACTGAACTGAATTGAACCAGCACCGCTAAATGTAACCCTAATTGTCCTTAATTGCCTTAATTCTACACTGCTGACCTTATTTAAACAGAACCCTTGTTTAATCCACGAAGCTCATCTTTCTGCTGTCATTTGCACGGGTCGTGGAGAATGGTGTGTATATTCTTTGCCCTTTTTAGCTTTACACCCCCCAAATGATTAAGAAAGTGGAACTGATACTCATAATGTTAGGTTGAATTCATGTTTTCCCCCTGAAACTTCCATGAGCGTATCAGCATTTTATTGGCTGCAAAACCGGTCAAAAGTGACAGATAAGACTCAAACCACACACATAAACAAAAACCCACACATTAGCCCACACCGGCAACTTCTGCTTGGAGAAGCAAGTGGAAAAGTCTAACAATAGCAGCCCAGACAATACAGAGAAGTGATTGGATATCATAAAGGATCACTTGTGATTGTTCTCCCTTTGGAATATTCCTACACCGGCAGTATCAGATCCCGCAGGATAAAACTACCTTGAGTGCAGACAGTTGTCAAAAAAAAAAAAAAATGTAGAAAACGTTCCCTCTTATCTCTTAGTCACAGAGTTACACATGCAAACCAAAACACACACGGAGACACACACACCGAAGCAGTCAGCGGGACAACTGAGGTATTGTGGGTAGCCGTGAGTCAGACTCTATTTTTAGACGAGCGTATAAACAGCCCAGCCAAGTCTACCCAGACACAGACACTGCTCACTCTTGTTCGTGACAGTCACATCGATCTCACCGGCTCGTTCTCAATCTTCGCATATTTTTTGTCTCATCATGTATCACTTTCTATTCATTCTTTCTCTCACTCTCTATTTCTGTCTTCCTTCTTTCGGTCTCTTCCTTTTTCTTATTCTTCTTCGCAGTCACAGCAGCAGATAAGAAACATGATACCAGTGTATTTGTACTTATTAACTACGCTCACGGTCATGTGACTAATGTGAACTCTCAGTCAGACCAGCAACTGCTTTACAAACACTGATACAAGCGATCCCCTGAGCTGTTATCAAACACACTGTGATACCAAATCTTGCCTTGGGAGAACAGAAAAGTGTGAGTGCTGACTGGAGGTGGAACACGTTGTCACTTATAAGTCTTAAGACATCTGTAAGACTGTGACACGTGTTTCCGCATGGATTTTATTTCTTGACATGCACAATTAACTACATATCGTGCACTTCGAAAGGTATGTGTGCTTAACTATTCCCTCGGGAGCTTTGCAAACGGTGCGCCTTCACGCCGAATTCCCTTTATTGTCTCTGCCTTCACAAGTCCCAAATTGTTTCATGCTTCGTGTGCTATGTTCAGCATAAAGAAGTCATGTGAGGATAAAGAGAGTCCTCAGGTGAAGGACACAAGTACCGAACAGAAGGTTGACTTTGTCTTTTAAATTACAAAGCGGAGACAAACAGATAAAGGAAACTGGTCAGAATTGGGAGGGTGTCATTTATTCTGGAGCGTTTTCTTATTCTTCTTTCTTTGTAGACCAGGAAACGTATCCCTAATGTTCCCACTGACTGTAATGACACGGTATCAGTGCCACTCACACAGTATAACCCTCTGCTTAGACTGATTGTTGTTGAAACCACTGTTTCAGTGGTTCAGAAGACAAGGAAGACTTTGACCACAGTGCCAAGCTAACAATCAATATTTAGATATTTAGATACATTCACAATGTATTCCTAGCAGCCAGTGACACTGAGAGAATACATATTAGTTTTGTAGGTTTGGTATCCTGTACGAAGTTACTAAATCAGGCCTTATTAGTGACTTAGGATTTTTCCTTCAGTGTGGCCAAGAAAGTGGTTGAATCACATCGCACGGGCTATTTTCTATCCAGTGTGGGTTGCGGCCAATCCAGCTGGCAAAATGTTGGGTCCCTTTCTTCCCAAGTGAGCCACAGATTGGCACATGGTAGCTTTGATTTGTGTCTCTAATCAAGTGAAAGCTGACATGCATAAATATTTCAGATGCAACACACAAAACACAAACAAGTAAACAAAAATATGGTTCGAGTCCCGGCAGCCCCTTAGACCCACTGGCCCTTGCTGCTGACTTGTCTCTGCGATACAAGCAGATGTTCAACAAGCAAACAGAGCATTTAGGTAACATCCATTTAGTCTTTGAGGCAATGTACGTCCACCTGTGCTCATCTTGTTTACACTTTGACACTTTGTGCTGGAATTGGTTGAAGGAGAAGTAGAAAGTCATTTAAGGATCCACTTCACTGCTTGGGAGTGAGGCTTACCAGTTCAACGTGATCCTGTTGGAACTTGTCTCCGATCTCCCGAAGTTTACGGCCAATTTGCGCCTCGACGCTCACCCCTGCCTGCTCCTCTGGCGGCCCCTCTGCCATCCTGTCATTTTCCTCCCCTCTGCCCTCTTCCTCCTCCTCTTCAATCTGCCTCTCTCCCCGGTCCTCCATGGGCTCAAACTGAGCAGGGAAATGTGAGCGTAATCCAGCGTTGCCTAAAAGGAAAGCATCAAGCTTCTTAATAACTTGTGTTGTTGTTGGATCTCTAAAATACCAAGAGGCTGTTGTCAGTGTCTGTGCCAAGATGAATAGAAAGCTAAGAGACATGACTGATGTCAGTTCAGTGAAATCACTTATGTTTTCCTCTTTTCATTTTAGACTAGACAGTGAAAAATCTCAGAGCAGAACAGTCATAAAATAAGCCCAACTATCTTGATTACTATTAATGGACCCAATCACAGCTGTGTCTGACCAGTTAAGTCAAATACACAGGTTTGGCTTCACAGTGCTGCTCTGTTGCTTTCTGAAAGGCAAACAGGTTTTTGTCAGATCTTGTCAGATGGACAAATTACAAGGTAGGCCCTCAAAGTACAACTGAAGAGTCTACAAAGAAAGAGAGAGAGTGAGTTTGGGTAGCTGAAAAAACTCAAACACCTTATTAAATCAACAATGGCCTCAGTGAACTGCAATCTCTCTGTGGGCTGTGTCACTGGGTTTGCTCATTGCCTCCAGCATGCGCTTCTGCAGTCATGCCACTTGGAGGGAAAACAATTTTTTTATGTTATCATGTGTGCAGAATGCCCTTCTATTCTGCCTCACAGCGGACCATAAAATCTCTAAGAAACAAAGTGCCCTGGACTGTGTTTGGGAGAAGAAATGGCACCAGGCCGTGTGCATGACATCCATTACTGGTTAGATTACACTGAACGACAAGGTAATAACGGTCAGTGGTGTATATGTATGGATGACTTTAAAACCCAGAACAATATGTACCTCACACACACTGACGACGAGTCAACAAATAAACAACGTTCTACTTCAGCATCCCTTTAATTTAGTTAGGGTGATGTGATGTCACACTGATTTGATTAGAAATGGGAAAACAATATTGGATTAAAACTGGTATGTGCCTTAATATGTGTCTAAAATTAGTGTTGTCTTGTTTTTTTTAAAGAAATTAAAGAAACTTATCAGATTTAGGTTAATAGCTTATTAATAGAGTAGTATTTAATAAAGATATATGCAAATCTACACAGTAAACAAACAAAGAATGGCATTTTCCTGAGTTCTCAGAATGCCTATTATAGGACTTGGGGATCTTCTAGATAAATAGGAGGAAAATTGATTTCTAAACTTGTCTTTTTTGCTGTTATAATTGTAAATGGAGCTCAGTTTGTCTACGGGTTAGGGTTACACCTCCAGGCTCCCACTCCCATCCCATGTGACATCTATCAAAACAGACTGACAGTTTTAATCACATGGGTCTTTGAAGACCGTTCCCCATGAGTAACCTGGCAGACAAATGCTTTCAGCAGGCTGGCATTATCTCGCCCCTCCTTACCGTGAAAGGGTACGCGAGCCTGCCGGGGCAAGCTGCAGGGCAGCGTGTCGATGGCGATGCTGTTGTTGTTGTGGCTCTGCGACGTGGGCACGGCAGCAGTGACGGCAGCAAGGGCCTGTCCAGCCGCGATCTGTGTGGCTCGGTCTTCGTATTTGACGTCCCTGAAGGGCGTTCCCCAGAGCTGCGAGATGGGCCGTGACATGTCCTCCTCCTCATCATCCATCCGACGCCTCAGCGGTAAACTCCCTGGAGAGCAGAAGGGAACACGGTGACTTTAGAAAACTTTAGAATGAGTTTGTTTGAAAGTGTTTTAGGAGTGTAAATATTAAATGGATTTGCGGGACTGTGCTTGACTCGTGTGTTTATAATCTTTAGCCCGCAGGCAATTTGGGTGTGATTTGTTTCCAGACCAAACAAAAAGTGCCAAATATCATCCTGTTATCAGTGGAAACTTTGCCCTCTGGCAGATGGAAAATTATCTCACCCTGTCTACATTCAATGAAAATAAATCATTAGTCATTATAATGGCCAGTAAATGGCTAATGTTGTGTAAGGTAATACTGAAAACAAACAAGCAGAGATGGATAGTCTCACAAACGGAAATGGATCTGCCAAATAAAATTTCTATGAAAAGAAAGGTAATGAACATACAGGAGGCCAGCTGTAGCTAAAGCGATTATCTCCTACAATATAGTGATGAGAAGCAACATGAGCCAAACGTATGGAAACCCAGTGGGCGGCTAAAAATGCTACGCCAGATCTGCCACTCTCTTGAAGCAGATTTTGCCAAGCTGTTCCTGATAGTGTGCCAAATTGTAATTGAGTGCCAAAAGAACCAACGAAGAGGCTTCCCCCCCCCCTCAAAAATACCTTAATCTGGAACGGTGCGCCACAGAGCACAGTCAGAGGATTAGTTTCCTCTATGCTCGTTGTCCCCCCCTCTTAACCACACAATCACTGGATAGCTGCCTGTCTACTGTGTCAACGCACACATAAACACACACACACAGCAGTGTGAGTGAAACCTCAGTGAAACCAAAGATCTGGCTAGACTGTCATGTGCAGCCATTTCATGAGGGAGATAACAAGTTTTACTCAATCCTCAACTGCGCCCGCTGAACGCAAACACTCACACTCTATTCCTCCATGGTCACATGCCAACTACTGTTTCATCTTTTTGTCAAGGGTTCCTTTTCCTTTTCTTGTGCAAGTGGCGACAACTGGGCTGGGTTGACTGGCAAATGCAAAAGTTGAAACTGGATATACTGGTATTGTGTTTACTGAGCGAGGATGGCCCGAGTCGTACATCTCTTTAAGTGTCCCTTTGCATGATGTCATATAATACAGATTCAAATGAGGAAACTACATTTTGAACAGCTGTGGGGGGAAAAACAACTGATTACCCATCCTACATTATTAGTGTGAGATGTATGTCTCCCAATCGAACACTGTTTTTTTCATCCACATCCTCTGGCCTCCATTTCTTCCTGGGCATTTAAGAGGGAAATTTTGCCAAACCACACTAATTAGTAGCACAATACAGAAACAGAATCAAAACAACCCTCATCTGTCTCCTTAATTAAAGTAGTAAATTAATTAATGCTATGCAAGCAGTAAAGGCTTCTCTGCAGTTGTGCCGGAGGTTTCACTGAGATCAAATGTGCACTTGTATTGTGTGTCAATGGCAATGTGAGCCCTGTCTTGAATTTCCACTGGCAGCCGACAGAGGACTGGCAAGATAACCATAGTGTCAGACACATGAAAAACAAACATAGACAGGGAGACACACAGAAAGACACCACGCGCACACACCCACACACACACAGAGACACACTGCCCGGGGCAGCAGGGAGGCCTGGAAGCCAGCACAGTGCTGGTCAGAGGCTCAAAGCTGCA
Organism: Nannoperca obscura; assembly: GCA_036024295.1. Classification (NCBI taxonomy): domain Eukaryota; kingdom Metazoa; phylum Chordata; class Actinopteri; order Centrarchiformes; family Percichthyidae; genus Nannoperca; species Nannoperca obscura. The sequence continues at coordinate 15,418 of JAVQJL010006556.1, forward strand.
GCAGAAAGTGGCTCCCTCTGCTGCACCATCTGTGCACCAGACTCTTCTCCATGCATGACTGGGGACAGGGGGTGCACTCAAGGTGAGCTCTGTTGCTATTTCACCTACTGCCTTCGTGTAAATAGGAACACATATCCTGTGGATATCAGTGTGCAAGTGACAGACTGCAATAAAGTCATGAACCCCACTTTACCTATCAGTGGGAAAAAAGAAGAGCCGGTCCAGCTAAATGTTTTTTTTATTTGTATAGCGATTTATATTTTTGTCGTTGATAGAAGTTACCACTGAGATGCAAAAGTGTCGTTTTTCACAACTATAAAAAGTTACTAACTGCGATTGTTGTTTCTAATCGTTCATGAGTGGGCTTCGTAGAACCGCAGGGGATGTGCTGCATCTTTATCCGCGTCAGGCGCACGATGCGCTGGGCAGCTCAGCCCGTAAACACGCGAAGTCCGATCATCACTGCAGACATAACATCCAAAAAAACCCGGCAGCGGCAACATCTTCTAGCGAATAAACTTGTCGAAACAGGGCGCTGGCACATGCTGCTAACCAAAAAAACAACAACAATCACAACCAAAGTTGTGGATTTGTGGCACTGTTTTTCTCGCTTAAAGAAAAAAAGAAACTTTACCTTGGCTCATTATTTTCATCGTGACAGCGGCCACAAATTAGCAGGACTTCAAAAAGACACGTAGGACAGTGTTACAACAGTGTCACTTGCCCGTCTCCCATTATCCTCCGTTGACACTTTCTCTTCACTTCGCCTGACAACTCTTCCCCAAAACAAACACCTCTGAGATGAGAAGCGACGGGTTCTTCCGCACGATGCGCGTTAGTCGCCAGGCCTGCTGATGCGCGAGACACAAACAAGACAGGTCGTTCTGCTGTGTGTAATAACCGTGTGGCGTTACACTAAGCTATTTATCTGTAATATTGTGTAATGGAAAATAATAATAATACAGACCGACGGCTGTGTCTCAGAGACCGGTCAACATCCGTCGGGACGGCGAGAATCCACGCGCGAGGGGCGACGGGTCGAAACAGTCGCTCGTTCACTTCGTCCGTTGAAACAAGAAAATAAAGGGTCGCCGGATATGAAGAACGGGACAGAAAAACACCTATAAACGCTCTCCGTCTTGTGCCACCGCTCCGGTAAGTCCGCTCAGCCCGTCTCTGCCCGGACATGCCCGGGCTGCCCGCACATTTGTTGACAAAACTCTCGCGAACAACGAAGCACGCGACGCAACGACGTCTCCCTTTAAATTACAAATAAAGCGGCCGTTACACTCACCGCCAGCAAACAGCCCTTCCGTCGTGATCGGTGGTATCTTGACGACTTGCTGTTACCTTTCGGACTGTGTTGACGCGACTCGTATCCCTCTTTGCATTACAACCACTCGTGGATGTTTGCTGACTAGAGCGGGGTTGTTTTTTTCCCTGTGTAAAAACAGCCCGCCCCGACGGCTGGGACCCGCCCCTTCTTAATAATGTGAAAGGAGCAGAGAGCTACACGGTGTTATGCAAATACAACACACCGAAAGGCTGGAAGTGCAGTTAGTGCTTTAAAAACCCATTTACATTTGTATTTTAGGAAATGAACAGTAGTGTGGGAGGTATTCCGTTCAAATATTGATAATTTACTTGAGTGAAAGTAGTAATACCTTACTGTAAATATACTCAATTATATGTAAAATTCCTGCACTGAAAATGCGAATTGAATAGAAGTGCAGTAAAAGTATTGTTAGCTAAATGCATTTGAAGTACCAAAAGTGAAGGCACTCTTTGCAGAAATATGCATTCTATTATTTGTATTGCAGATTATGTGGTAGCATTTGACTGTTATAGTTAATCAATATGGGGCTAATTTTAAGCATTTTATATACTATTGAGTATTTTCATTTATAACAATGCACCATATAAGCTAATTTAAATGTTACTACCATTTAAAATAAAAACATTAAAAGCTGCTAGTGATTTATATTGGTTTCTGCAACATGTAGAGCTCATGCTATGTTGTTGTTGAGCTGAAAATAAAAATATTGTGCCTGGCCCTTTAAGAAAACAGTCTTCCTCGATCGTAAGCTGGTGACACACAGACCAATCAGATGATTTGTTATGGTCCCGCCTTCTGCTTCGTATATCTTGACACGTGGAGGGGGAAAAAGACAAACCCAGATAAGACATGTGACTGCTTTCAGCGCTCAGCTCAGCTGATTGGGAGCTGCTGCTAGATAGAGTGATCGTACCCACCCAATTGCTGGGGTCTGTGTGATGATGAGTTGTGTACTGTCAAGGCAACAAATAGATTCACAAATGTATTTGTCACACATGCATATCAGTGTCCCATTATATAGCATGCAATTCTATGTTTTTATGTCCATACATGTATCATGCAGACATTATGAGGCATAACATAACCAGTGGTTAAATGTAACTATTGAAGTCAAGTACAATTTTGAGGTACTTACTTTACCTTGATGTTACCATGTTATGGTCCTTTATACTTTGCATTTCTACATTTATCTCACAGCCATAGTTACTGTTGCAGATTTACATACAATGTCAGCTTATAAAATATGATGCATTGTTACAGACAAAACTACCCAACATCTATACACAACATACAAAGTAATTCAGTAATGCAAAAATGTAACATCTTCTGCATAATGAGTGCTTTTACCTTTGATACTTTAAATACACTGTGCAGATAACAGAGCTCCACTTTTGTTTATACAAAGTTTAATTGCAGGGCTTTTGCTAATAATGGAGTATTATTACATTGTGATATTTCTATTTTTACCTAATTGAAGGATTAAAATACTCATTCCACCATCAAACATAACATAACATGATGTAACATAACATAACAAAATGTAGCACAGCATAGGATAGCATTGCATAGTGTAACTTAGGATTCAGATGTCCTTAAATGCATCCTAGCTTGATAATGGCTGGACAACAATGTTTTTATATAAGCATAGAGCCATTTCCAGTACAACCCCTGAGGGCACCCATTGTTGAACATGGTGCCCTCCTTTGATGGATTCACAGTGACAGTGGAATAAACAGCAGCCATGGCTGGTGACCCTCATTGTAGGGTGAAGACACGCCTACCCATGGCATCACTCGGGAAGAGGAAGAAAAAAACACTACAGTGAAATCAAGCCTAATCTGCAAACAGGGGTTACTGGGTGCAAAACAGCCAGGGCAAGAACAGTGAGACCATTTGATCCATCGTGTGTGTCAGATTTTCCCCAGGAGATAATTTCTGGATGAAAGCAAATGCTGTTGCTTTTGCATTGAGTGTTGCTCAGCCGGTGCAGGATGTTATGTTTTCACACTGTCCCACATTCCTTTATTGTACAGCTGGCAATGTGTGAAGTGTGATTTTCTCAACTTGTCCCAAAATTCCCATGCACAGTTTACTGGCAGACCAGCAAACAACCCCTGCTCAGCCTTGTTTAAGCTGCCGCTTGACGGCTCCCAACCAACCCCCTCCAACTCCAATCCTGCAGCGAAAGGGACCCCACCCAAAAATCTGTAAGAAGGCATCAGATGGTGGTTGTTTTTGCTCACTCTCATTCTCCCTCTTTTTGTGTGTGTGCGTGTGTGTGTGTGAACATTCAAGCAGATTGCATGCATAGGAATGAACAAAAATGACACAATATTTCAGTTATTTGATCTCCAATACCTAACACGTGTTAAACCCCCTTCGCATGCATGTTGCATTAAAAATAATTTGTAAAAAAGGGTAGGGTAGACTGCTGGTGCTATTTCTTCAACGGAATTTTTGACCCAATGGTACTAGCATTCAAGCTGAGATGGTGTTTGTATTCAATAGTTGAAACATGATGAGTAATGGAGGTGTCAATAACAAATATTTACTATGTAATTTAAATGAACCCAAGTTTTATGTTGGCTGCAAATGCTATACTATTTTATCTGTTGTCGAATGATGTTGAGATATTAAGGATTTGAAGGACGCTGCCATGTTATGTGAATAATAACTAATAAATACCTCATTAAAGCACCTTTTGAAGAATATAAATTTAAATCAAAATAAAACAACAACAAAAAAAACCCCAATGGAATTAAAAAGTTTAAAACATCAGTTTTGCAACAGTTTGATGTGGATTTCAGCCATTTAAAGATACTTTTCAAAGGTGGAACCTTTCAAAAAATTAATTAGTCCACTGTGAGCTGCATTTGAAAAACAAAGAAATAAAAAAAATCAAATCACCCATAAGCATTTCATGGTTTTTTTTTTCTCCCCCCGAGTTCCCTTCATCAATAACTAATTAATGTTCTCAAACAACAGCTCCAAGTATAGTGCATTTCAGTCAGTTATCTCATTGCCAATGCACCCTGGGGTATACAGTAGTTTTCATCAGTTAAACTGTGGTTTGGTGAAGTCTTTTTGAACAAAGCTGTTAACCACATTTGTGTTGCAAATTGGGTTTTTCTTTCTGTTTTGGCAGAGAACATAACATGATGCGCTGTCAGTGCAAGCGATTCAGAAACACAAACATCGTGCATTGTGCAATCTCATCCACTGTTTTAAGTAATTTGCTGTCTTTTACTTTCAAGTGCACAGCCTCAACCCCTTTGAAGAGGGAAAACAGCCTTTGTGTTGGCGCTGAACTCAGAACTTGTCATCTAAACTGAAACTTCCAGTACCTCTAATGTGTCAGCTACAGTGGCAGACAATGTGTCCCATCCCATTTTTATTCGAGGCAGTTTTCCCCAGTGAGGCAGTCAAAAATTATCCACAGTGAGTTATTTCTGACTACGTGCTGCCAGCAGAGGTGATAAGGCTCTGGATGTTGAAATATTTCAAAGTTCACTGCATAATGATACAATTTGCTTTGTGGCTTTTTCCCTAATGGTGCCTGACGTCCAGACGCTTTGTCTTCAAACTTCAATCCGTTCCACAGCCAAACAACTCCATCAGCGTTGTGCTTGTACTGCATGCGCTTTCGCATCTCAATTTCATGGTTACGATCCCCATGCCATTTCATTATCTACTTAAATCCTTGTTTTAGGAGACTGTTTATTACATAAATTGATTGTGAAATTTCATGACAGACATGCCAAGTTTTCACAGGTTATTGGAAATCTCTGTCCACCTCCTCCCCCTCCTCCTCCTCCTTTTCCTCCTCCCTATTCTGTCAACACCTCCTGATTTTAACCGCAGGTACAGCAGGGGCTCAGCCAATGAACGTGCCTCTCCCAGAGTTCATCCAAAGGTAACACATTTGAAGCCCAGAACCACCCAAGGGTAACACTTCCATGCGATTATGTGTATTTTGACACCTCTTTAATGCCATGACTTAAATGCAACCCAATACAGAAGTAATGCTGGGCATGTTTTCAAATGAATTTGTTGCATTGTGCGGTTCAATTTGTCTTCACGTTTCCAGCTGTGATGGCAAGTTGAAGTAAATGAACGTCTAATGATTACTGAGCAGCAGCAGCAGCAGCTCAGGTGGTAAACAAACCATTTGTCAGGCAGACTGGCAGCCTGATGACACCTGTGCAACATCCACAACAATTCCTAGATCCAATTTGCAGGCATCCTTGCACTGGTGTTCAGTTAATATTTGAGATCGCTAGGCTATACCTTTTATTACTTCAAATCCAGTGTGATTTTACTCATCATTTGTTATGATTTGATTGTTTCATATAACACACACTCATCCAACAGGCTTCAGCACTTCACCGGTTATGGGTCTGACTCACTATTCCTAGAAATCTTGTGAATTACATGTCTAGGATTTTTTATAGACATACTCATCATTTAGGGAAACTGTTCCAAAACAACTCTAACTGAGCCTATAGGTTGGCTTTGCAGTTACAAAGGTGACCAGAACAGACAGCCTTTATAAATTACAAATGACAAAGTGCTCCTGAACAAACCACCAGAGTCCAAAACTGTTCCAGGAGCACCTGTGCACTGATCTCTGTGCAGAGGCATGTAACTGTAATGTAAGCAGCCAGGCAATCAGCCAGGTTAGAAACAAACTTGACAGTTTTGCAAGATTATCTGAACCACTTTTGGAGGTAAAACCCAAAGTCAGCAAACTTGAAATCTCTGTGATAATCCTTCATCAAACAGGAAAACTGTGTGTGCACAACTAGTATGGCAAGTTGAACCAGGAAGGAATTTCATAAAATCCCAAAGGTTGGTTTGGGTTATAATTGTTCATTTTATTTAAGTTTTTCCTTCCTTCCTTTAAAAACCCATCGTTGTATCCTTGGAATTACGTCCATATCAGATGTTCCGCACCCAACGATTTATGTCCAATGCTTTTACGTCAGGTTGGTGGATAGGTTTGTAGAGAGCCTGACTTTCATGTCTTTACCATAACCAAGTGTTTTATATAAAACATTAGTACTGGAGTTTGTGACTTTGAGTGAGCATGTCATTTTGAGGTTGCTCCACCCTTCCTTGTTGTGTTTTGAGGGAGAGTGAAGTGGATTCACAGTGGTCGTCCTTCTCACTTGCTGCTCTCCAGTTTAATTCTTGTAACTCAGTGTGCACTCGAGTGGCAATAATGGGATTTTGCAAAGCCCGTGTCAGATGTGATGAACTGCTTGCCTCTGTTAACACAAGGGTTAAATGGGGGTGGGGGAGATAACATGTTGGTGAAAGATAGGTCTGAGTTTGTTTTTTTAGGGTGGGGGAGCAAGAGATATTCTGCAAAACACAGAGACAGTTAATCTTGTTACCTCGCAATCTTAACATGTTTTGAGCTCTGACAGAGCAAAAATTCAGGCGCCACTTTACAAGATGTACTTCAGCATGTGCTTCGGCAGTTCTTCATCTCCGCTTTTATACAGTTCCTCTTCAGAGATGTCACATCGTTTTCTGAATACTTCATTGGCTGCTAAAGTGTTGGTAGGTAGGTGCTGTGCAGTGGATTAAAAAAAGAAAGCAACGCTAAATCATTGAAGGAAGGAGACATGGATGGAAATAGAGTTGGAGTTGCTCTTGTTTCTACGGTAACTGTCGATGGGGAGGTACCAGGGATGAAAGTGGAGAGAAAACAAACCTCCCCGCTCCGATGGCAACAGCACAGCAATTGGTTCTCGTTTCCTGCGAGAACAGGAAGAAAAAAAAAACATAACAAGGTCCCCTAGTAGCCCAGGAGACACAGTTCGATGTTGCATCAGAAAGCAAGAGGCAGGGCAAAAGGAACACGCGCTTTCAAACATGCACATTTAACTTGCACATGCACATACACACACCCGCTCGCTCTCACACACGCACATACATCACATGCTCCACTTCACCCTGCAGCCGCCCCTCCTGCTTCTGTTCTCTCACTCTCCCGCCAAAACATCTACAGCACGTGAAACCTGCCTAGAAACCGAGGGGAAACTTCCGCCTTGCTCTGATTGGCTGAGCTCCCTAGCAACCGCGTATGCCCAACCAGCCAGTCAGGCGCTGTTTGAGAGGCACACTGACCCAATGAAACAGATTATTCAGAGGCGCGGGCAGGCACAGTGACCTGGTAACAGTCAGGAGAAGAAGTCAGGGAGACGCTGGAGGGAGAGAAGGAAAGCTTTCTGTGATTGGCTCACAGATTTCCTCTTTGTTCTGATTGGCTTGGTGCTTTTCTCTTTGCAGTCATTCATATATTTCTCTGCCTGCCTCAGCACTAGCAGCTCTGTTTCCTCCACCCTCAGCCAGTTCGTTCAACTTCCACAGTGGCCACCCTGCCCTCAAGGAAATCCACTGCCCAAGGTCAAGGCAAAGACTGCACTGCTGAAATGGGATTGGTTTAGACAAGCAGGAGCAGAACAAGATCCTAGTAACAAGTCTACCTCATCATGTCAGGATTAAAGCTTGTGATCAACAACTTGTTAAACAACACAAGTGCTCTTCCTGTTGTCGCCGCTGATGAGCTTGTTATTGTGTTGCTTGCAATGGACACGGGCCAGTGAAAGGCGTAATTAGCTTTTCACTTAATAATGCAGTATTTGACAGGGCAAGTTGAAAGACACAACTTAGCAAATGGTTAGTGTGTTTTGAAAAACGTAGCTTTTGAAGGCAGCCCGGGCAAGGTTTGCAGTCTTTTTTAACATTCCAAACTGCTTTCTCCAGTAGTGTGGGGAATTAATGTCAATACCCCGCAGGATCAGGAGTTCAGTTTGAATAGTTAATGAGTTGGGGGATAGAAGGTACTCAGATAATTCTGCAAATCGAGCATGCCATGCCTACTGCCTAATTTAACATAACTGCAGGCAAACACTCACTCAGGCAGGAACATTATACTGCTATGATTAGTAAAAACAACATTACCATCCAACACAGAAAATGCTCATAGCTCCCTAACAAATTAGTTGGAAGATAAACTGACTCTGTATTGGAGAATTTGTTTTCACTTTGAACAATAAATACTGCACTGTGTTATTTATTCTTCGCTGAACTTTTCATTTTTAAATTGTGATTTGGAGCTAAAGTGTTTTCAAGGTCTTTACCAATGGTACAAAAGACAGTTTGTACTTTATTAAACCCACCAGATGTAAGGACATAACGGATGTATCACTCACTACGGATATGATGCAAAAGTCAATACATGTATGAGTCATACACAACTGCAGTCAAAATATGTTTCTCTGCACTCTAATACACTCGCTTGACAGTTTATTTGTTACACCTAGCTAAAGATACTGCAGTTTAACACAACAGCCCTGCAATAAAACCTGCTTTGAGACTGGATGGAAATAACAGAGAAGACTGGAGTTCCTGAGGAGTTTTGAGATCAGTCAGAGGCTGAGCTGAACAGAAACAGTCAGGCATCAATAGCTGCAATATTTCTGCAGCCCAATAGAAATCATTCTGATTAAAGATCCGATAAGATGTACAGTACGTTCACATGCCCAAAGCATTTAATCAGAATACAACTTTTTTTTACATGAGCAAAGCGGAGATTAGACACTGTGAAGTGTCTAATCTACCAGAAATACAACAGAAAAAAAAGGTATTTTCTGGCTTCGTTCATCTCTTCCAACACGTCACATTTACGTTACCACCACAGGGGGCAAACATGCGCAGAAAGAATATATTTATTCCAACCAGAGAGAAACAATCAGATAAAACGTTTACATGGTTATTAGGTTGTAAGATCTTCCTATTGAAGGGATTATCAGAGGTTATCACCACCCATCTGAACTTGATTGAAAATTCATTCCGATCGGGCCGAATTGGGTCAGTCTCTTGCGATTGAGGTGGTTACATGAGGCTTTTAAAATTTTTATTATTTGGGGAATATAAGGGTCCATGTAAACACAGCTATTGATGTGTATGTTGTTAGCTAGCTTTCAGCTAACATCTATTCAGTTGTTACATTGGCAGTTTGGGGCACAAATAAAATTGCTTTGCTTTGTCTGAAAACACTTTTAGACTGCATTAGCCTTTGCTAGATGTACCTAATAACCTAATTAGTGAGCTGTAGAGGTGGGTGGATGTAGTTATCTTTGGACAGAGCCAGGCTATCTGTTTCCCCCTGATTCCAGTCTTTAGTTAAGCTAACCAGCTGCTGGTGGTAGCTTCATATTGAACAGACACACAAGAGAGTGCTTCTTCTTCTCACCTAACTCTCAGCATGAAAGTGAATATGGGTATGATATAACTATGTATATGTACAACTATGTCCTATACGAACTTAGTGAAGAGCATCAACAGTCTCCTGGTAAAAATGGGACTTATACCCTATGTTGTTATGCCACAACAAGCATTTCAATTAGTCAGTATGATATGCTCTGATGTATATGATAGAACCGTACTTTGTTCCCCAAATGAATTGAATTCCTATTAGGAGTCCCCTGGGCCTCCGGTAGCCTGAGGAATTACAAGATAAAGATCACATTGCATTTAGCATTCATCACAGGAGGATTTCTCATAGGGAAATTCAACTTTTGTGAAATCTTATTGCCAAGATGAATATTAGCTCATGGGAGCTAGGAACAGTCTACATGATGTCGAGATTAAAGTTGAGATTAAAGGCAGCCTCGCAAGCCCTATATCATAGAATAAATTTGATCTTGAATTGAAATGTGAACTGTCAGCAGCCCAAGAAATTTTGCAGACCTTGTAACAGGATCAGAACAAAACTCTTTTATTCCCCACACAGACCTTTATCTAACTTAACTAAAGGTCAGCGATATTCATTTTCTGTCTTTGCCAAGGCCTCATTAATGTCAGAGGGGATGACTTCAAGACAAACAACCCCTGTGGGCCTTTCCAAAATGGCCTGGGGAATTCAATGACTCACCTAATTTAAAGTTGCATTGTAGAGGATCATAAATCCTCCCTTTCTATACATGGCTCTGTCTTTCACCAGTCTTGGCACATCTTGGAAGCCGATGGCGATGTGTCATGATTTTGAAGATTTTATGTTTTGTATTACGTCATCCCTCCAAGCTATGAGCATTTACATATCCTTTGGTTTCTAGGGGAGATAAGCGGTGCGCTGTGCTCATCCATGAAATGACCTATTCAACTTTTTTTTTGTTTGGCCTGTAGAGGATCACCTATGCTGTCTGTGTGAAACTAATTGGATACAGCAGAGCACCAAGCCGGGCTTTACAGCCAAGGGGAATAATTCCAGGAAATAAAGCATAAAGGTATTGTCTTCGTGAAAACAGTATGCATTCAGCATTTTAGGCACATCACCATCACCGGAAAGGACTGGCAGAGAGAGCAGGAAAAATGAAAGATGTTGGACAGGTCTGTGAATAGACAGCAAAATCCTCTCACTTCTTCTAAACACTGACGCTTCCCCTTAGTTTTGATTCCACAGGATGTAGTATTATCATGCAAATAATTACTTTAGCAGGAAATGCCAAAGAAGGGATTAACATATTCAATATTCCTTCATATTAACAGAGGTTCATAATGTTTGGCTATGAATCTTCCAAATACTGCTTAGTTTTGTTCTTATTATCTTGACACACTAAGTGCATGGTTGTTATTGTGGCATAATTAAAATAATAATAATAAAAAAGAACTTTAAATTATACAAATGCTGAGAACTTAGTTTTAATTGCATCTCGTTTGTTCATTCAGCTCTGACCTACATAGCAACTTTTCCAAAAATCATTTATCAACCACATCAATGATCCCGTCTTGGATTGGCAGACATAAAAGACCCACTAGAATTTCACAACATCTCCTCTGTGACATGGTTTAGACATACAGCAACCAAAACCAATTGAGCAGCTGCTCCTTTCTTTGAAATGTCTCACACTTGTGCAGCTTCCTGTGCAGCCCCGGTGTATCTCAGGGGGGTCAGCAGCTCTGAAGGATCTCCACTGTGCTGCTGAAGATTGCCTGGAGGTGTGACAGAAGCCCTCTGATCTACCGACGCCTCTGAAGATCTGAAGACAGACAGACTTTGCCCATATCGTCGGTCGCACAGGCTCCTCATTTTAAAGTAGTGGCACTTGAACAAGCCACGCAGGCACACAGCGTGAGCCTTGATTTCCACCGTCTTCCTGAAAATAAAGAGCTGGAGAATATCGAGGAGGGAAAGGCATACACACTGTAACCAAGTCAGACCTGGGCTTGTTTTGAATAACTTCAAGGTTGTCTTAATTAGACAGCCATTATCCAGTAGCTCAGTCAGTGCACGCCAGAGTGGTGGTGCAGAGCATTTTAACTAACACCCACCATGCTTCACACCTCAAATGTTAGAATATGCTGAATGCAATTTTGTACCCCTCAGCAGCGGCTTTACTGAAATTTGTCAATCGGTGTTAAGAAATGATCCAGTTACCACAGGGGAATTTTATGCTTGCGAAATTCTATTTTCTGGTCAATTTATGAAAGAAAAAGGAGGCTGCATGACTGAGCTGCAAATTAATTTTACTGTCTTTACTCTGGCTCTCTTCCTCTTTTCCCAGGGGCTTTACGTTTTGGGTGACTGAGCCTTACACAGCTTTCTGTCACCGCTGGATACAGCACAGGGGCAGCAGATGTTAGCAGTCTGTGTGCCAGGATGGTATTGGTACCAGAATACCATACGACAGATGTGGCTCCATTTCAGGCACACCTGTAGCCTGGACAACCTGCTTTTGATGACCAGCACATTCCTGCAGCTTGCAGTCAGTGGAATAAATTGGTTGCTCTCAATTCACTGTGTGTGGGAGGACTGGCTATACCACACTCCAAATACTGCTTTTACAAAGATTTTCAAAAAGTCCCAATACATTAACAAGACCAAGAGTCTACAGTCATGTTAGTTGGGCTGTGAGGCTGTACGCAGGCCCTGCAGTGCTTGCTTTGAGTTAAATTGTAATGTCTGAATGCTAACGTGCTTACAATGACAATGCTAACATGCGAATGTTTAGCATGTATATTGTTTACTATGTTCAGCATCTTAGTTTAGCATGTTAGCATGCTAACATTTGCTAATTAGCACCAGCAATAGTCTGGAGGTGTGTCGGTGGGGTATGGAAAAATAAATAAACTTACGCTGTAGCTTACAAGCCATGGGCATTCAATGTGTTATTAACATTAGTGTTGAAGACTACAGACCACACCCGAATCTAAATGGGCCGAAGTTATATTTGCATGTACATTTATTTAAGTACATTTACATGCTGTTTGATGTGCTGCTGCGGAACAACTAATTAGTTATGTTTCTGTTTGATGAAATGATGTGTTCATGTAGTAAGGTAATTCATCTGGGTAAGTCTGTAGCTCTTGTGTTGTGTAGCAGGCTGTATTTAAAACAAGTTCTTCATTTATATAAACTTAAAACTATTATAATAAATTTATGTGGAAATAGGGGGCGCCATCTTCCTTTGGGTTTATTCTTCTAAGATGGTATGCAGAAGTGATTTGTATGCTGTAGCAGAAATAAAATGCAATTAAATTTCAGTTGGACTTTAAGGAGTCACCAAAGTTATTCCAGTCCATCCTAAAGAGGATATGAGTGACTGTTCCAAACCTCATGGCAAACCATCCAGTAGTTGCTGAGATATTTTAGTCTGAACCAAAGTAATCCACACTGCTCTTTTGGCTAAGAATATTTTACTTCACCTCAGGCTACGCCATATCTGAGATAAACACAAAGTGGAGGGATACATATTAATAAAATCTAAAGATCAATGTCAAGTCAAGAGCTGATACCACTTGTGTTCAAAGCTTGAGCATAAAATATGATGACTTAATGAGCTGTGTTCAGAACCTGTCTTAGGATTTTCAAGAAATGGCATCAAATATTTATGAAGATTTTTCCACAGCAGACATTTTTAATTGTAAGGGATTTCTCCTCCGCCTATTAATAATAAAATATACCAGGTAGGCAACAAACCAGCAGTAATGGCTGGAGACATTGTCTTCTGCTCGGAGCATTTTTGTGCGGATCAAACGATCATCATCCAGGAGCGCTCACACGCTCAGACAGCATTGTGACAGCCATGCCTTAAATTCAGGAGTTCATAAAGGCGAATATGTCTCTGCCTACTTGAGAGGGGATGAGTAGATTTTGGCATAGTGGATATGAGCTGCAGCTGGCTGGTCCTCCATAGCCAGCAATCACAGTCAGTCTCCTCATCTTCTCCTAGTCACCGTCCCAGGGGAAGCAGGAATTGACGTGCCATTAAAGAAGCTTTGAATAGAGGCAACTGTCAGCATGACTGTCTCCGCTGTTTTAGCAGTGAAGGAATTGAAGTACAGATCTGGGTGCAATAAGGACAGAGTGAACAGCTTTGGAAATACATCTCACTGTGTCTAGTGTGCTACAATGAACAGGAAATAGGTAGAGTTTTCTCTGAAGCAAAAACTGTGAGGGAAAATTTAAAGTTTTTTCAGCAGAAAAACAACAAGAACAGTATGAGTCACATAAAGAAAATAGAGAAAGTCAACTGTGATTGTTTTACATATATTTTCCATTGAACACATAAATACAGTACTATACTTATACTGTAGTATATAATTATTATACTATAATTATACAGTAGTATAAGTACATTAAAGTAAGTTAGATTAAGTTCATGTAATGACATATAGGAGAGCTTTTGTCCCATTTTTCAGTTTGTCCGTGACCTTAATGGCGTCACAAAGACCTAATTATCTCAAACAAACACACACACACACACACACACACACACACACACACAGGGGAGCCAGGCGTAACCAAACCCACAATGAAGTCATGAGTTCAGTATCTGTACAAGTGACTCGGCAGAGGAGGTGACCTCCTTTCTTGTGTGTTTAATGTTTGGGGGCATTCTCTGTTTGCCTCAAAGAAGATTTGAGATTTAAATGACACAACAACAACATGATACATGCTTTTTATCAGAGACAGAGAAATTGTGCAAAAGTAAAGACACTTTTTTTTTTTTTTCCCGTGTGAACTGTTGAATAATCTTTCTGCTCATGCTAAAGATGAATTATACAGTATCTTCCTGTAGGGCACATTACTGTATATAAAGAAAAGTGTACATTTCATTCAGTGACATATGCATTTATGCATATGTCACTGAATGAACATTAGACTGGATGTCATGAATACATTTTATGCATGTCATAAAAACAACAACACCCAAGAGCCATCTTGTCTCATAAGCAATGGTTTTTAAAATCATGATCCACATCAAGCCACTTCATGTAAAAAAAAAATGATTCGCTTGGTTTCAGTTGCATTCAGACTACAACCTTCATGGCTCATTTTGCATACTGTTCGTTGACTGATTCTGTTCATTGTTTTGCTTCTCTGAATAAGCATGTGCCCCTCCCCTCCCTACAAGCACCACCGCCACGTCTGGTAGCACAACTGGTGTGGGATCAAAAGAAGTCGTGTAAACATCCCATGGAAAGGGTTAAGTTATGGATGATACCATCACGTAATTACAGTGTCTTTTACACAAAGCCGAGTCTTGCTTGTTGCCACCATGGAGGGATATACAGCCATGGATCCAAATGATGCCTGCTGTTACTGGGCTGCATTTTTTTAAAGTAAAGCCAGTAAAAATGTTTAAAAGAAAATTAAACAAACACGGGAAATCATTGTAGTAGCTTCCCCGTGAAACCTCTGACTGAATTGCCATCCATTTAGCCTGACCTATAAGTCCCAAGTATGATTTAAATGCTGAAAGAGGATCGGGAGCCCTGAGGTCACATGCATTATATGACCTTTGACCTTGTTTGTGGGACTGACCCTCCCCACCACCACCCACAAGATGAGATCATAAACGCTGGTTTCTAGTTTCTCACAAATCTCAAAGATCTCAAAGATTTCCTGAGAGCTGTACTGCATTTCTTACTCACTCATGTGGAAATGAAAGCAAAAGCATACACCGCCATTATTTCCATCTATAGGAAGTCATTATCATCCAACAGTGTAAATAACAAGCTATAGTCTTTGAATTTCCATCACACAGTCTTGAGAGGAAGTGAGAAAAATGTATATCTGCTCTTGTACTTTCAGAGGTTAATTGCATTACCTGCTGTGAAAACCTCGTTATGAACTGGAAGATGATGTCACTTGATTAGAAATTCAATGCCACTGTCATCTGAGAGCAACATTTTGCCATTTTTGCAATGTTCATTAGCAAACGCAAAACAATGTTGGTCTTTCATTCATAATCTTCCCCATTTTTTAAATATAATTTTAAAATGACTTTGTGGTGTTATTTTTAGTATTGGTTTCATATGTTTAGTCCTAGAGCTCTTACAGGGCAGTTATATTCCCAGAAGTGAACCTCATCTGTCCACGCTGGACATAAAAGACTGCCACAATATCCACAAGCTGACTCCTAATTTCCTGAAAAGCCCCACAGGTTGTCAGAATGGGACTTTTTTTAGAGCAATGGCTTTGAAGTCCATACCCTGATTTAGCAGGGGAAGTGAATGTTTGCTCAGTAGAAAGTCAAGGGAGAGGCATGCGGGTGGACAGAAATAGCTGCAAACCGTTCGCCCCTCTTTTAGGTGGGTGGACAGGGCTTTGGGGCATCAATGGAGGCAAACAATGACATCACGATCACCTCCCACGCACACGTACACACACACACACACACACACACACACATTTCAGTACACCGCCGCCACAGCTGCGGTGATTGAGGCGTCTACACATCAGGATTAAGTGATGTCATCCCATAAGCAGCTCTTCTGTAGTTTCCCTCCAGGACCCCTGGGACCCCTCAGGAGCCACCTGCAGTTCATAAACATCAATCGTGTGCATGTACCACAGGAAAGGCCACAGCCCCCCAGATGGCCAACAATGGGCGTAAGAGATGCAGGGGGCTAAAACCAATGCATCACAGCATTCCTGTTACATGTTGTCAGCCTGCTCAGGGGAAGTCCACCTCGGGAATGTCAGTAAGTTTGTTACTTTGTTGCCTGAAACCAGTCGGGTCACTGAGTGTGACACCTTTGATTACAGCCTCATAATGTGGTGGATGTGCAACCTTGTTAGTTTATACACTTGATTTGATTAAATTGATGAAACTCAACAAAACAGACTCTATTTCAATTTCAACTACTGCTGACCCATTAATGTCTAACCAATCAGAGTTCTTAAAATTGAGTGTGGAAAACAGTTGTTGAACTCAAGGTCCACTTACTTGGTTTTACCAGAGGTTTTAACGGCAAGTGGCGACTGGGGATAAACGGACAAATAAGTGAATCCTGAGTAAGTAGTTTTACATTTTGGGAAATATATTTATTTGCTTTCTTGTTTAGAGTTAGATAAGAAGATTCATACTGCTCCTATGGTAAACATGAAGCTACTGCTACTGTTAGCCATTAGCTTAGGATCTAAGCTAATGGCTAACAGACTGGAATCTGAGGGAAACAGCTAGCCTGGCTCTGTTCAAAGGTAACAAAATCGTATCTCATTTGTTTAATCCATAAAAAAAACTGTTTAAAAACAACGCATTGTGATTTTACAGTAGTGATGTGTTGATCATGAGCAAATCGTTCTTCTGGACCACACCCACATTTTGGCAGGTGTACATCCTCCTCTAGCATAACTTGCTTTGTGTGTTTAGCTCTTATCATGCCTGCAGCCTGCATTCATGAACTGAACATTCAACCGTTGCAAAGCTGCAAAGCATCAACCAAAATCCTTTTTTAATAAAACATTTTATTTATTTATCAACAGTATAAACATGTACATCTGCAGGCCTAATGGCTTTATGTATGAAACTCATGACCATTTGTTAATAACCTCCTCACTTTCTCATAAGCCATCAAGTTTGCTATTACCTATAAAACATTAATAAATGATTTGATACCAATAAGTTAAGCCAATCAATTTAAAACTAGATAAAGTATGTCTTATTAAAAAGCAGTACCATTTTGAAGTGATTATCTAGAAAGTTTCCCCAGCAGCTCTGTTCCTCTTCTGCAACATACCAATGAGGAAGTAAGTAGAGGAACCCTGAGAGCATTTAGCTTTAGGACCTCAGTGACACCTAAGATGTAGAAAAACACTCACAAAGTGATGTTAACAAAAATTGGAGTTTTTCCACATCTTAATGAGTGTTTTAACTATCCATCCTGTGTGGTGAAAACTGTGTCACGAACAGCCCAGGGGTGATAGGAACAGGCCCACTCCTGTACAGACACTAACGCGTGTCTAATGAGTCCATCAGCCTGACAGCACAGCGTCCTGGGGGACCCTCCAATCATGATTACCAGTGTATCACAGATGAATGTTCCTGGATTGAGAATGCCATCTGTCACTAGATAGAGAGTGTAGGTTTACCAAACAGGGTGTGAGGTAATTCATGTGCAAGTACACAACAACTACCCATCACATGCCACATCTTTCTCATTTCCTTCATACTCAGTCACAAGTCCAGTGTGTGCATGCGTGTAATAGTCAAGGTCACTGCCCATAAAATGTAGGTCTGTATATGTCAGAAGCCACCAAGATATGAATGATTCACCAGCCATAGCTCAAGAGCACATGCTGTATATTAAGGTTTCAATAATTGATGCTACATCCCGTTAGTCACCCACACAATTTTCACACATCAGGTGGGGCAATCAAAATGAAAATGATGTATATCAACTTTACTTTGCATTTCAGGATTGAAAAAGGGTCCCCGGGGAGGCACAGCGAGGTGGGATTACTCGCATAATATAAAAAGGCTGTTGCACGCCACACATCAGCAACCTCTTTCGCACTCACAGCACTTCATGCTGAATGGTTTTAACTCTCAGATTCTGTCAACACTTGGAAAAAGCAATTTGCTTTCACTCAGAGTACAGTAAATATTTTCACCATGTCGTTTTCACTATGAATCCTCAGACCTGAAGACGGAAAGCTTTTCATCAGTGAACACAACTGCCAGCATGTAAACATCACATCACATGTCATCATCCAGTAATTTACTTTTATATCGCACTATGTACAGGTGCAGCTCTCTCTACAAGGGTGAACAATCTCAAAACCAGGTCGAATTAGATGAAAAGATTACGCATGTGTGACGATTTAAGCAAGCACACTTAAGCTCTTTGACACCTCACATTATTTCCACGTCTCAAACATGTATCCATTAGAAACTCTTTGAAAAAACTGTTTGTTCTAAAGAAAGCTAATCCTGCAGCCTTGTTATTTAACAAAAACAGTCTGCCATTGGCATAAAACCAATATCACTATATCATTGTTATGTAACATGTAATATTTTACAACAGCCTTTCTTTAAAATGCACTTCTAAAGCTTCACATGCATGCTGAAATTCACAATAATCAGTATGAAAGATACATGTTTACTCTGCCTTTAATTAAAAACCTCCTGATGTTAAATGGACTGTATCTGTAATGCAGAAATAATAAGTAAAGAATTAAAAAAACATTGTTATATCACAGATTTTTACAGCTACAGCTTGTGTGTTGTAAGGAGTGAATAATGGCGTGCCATGTGTTACATTTTCGCAGTGTTTAGCTGCCATGCTGCCTTGTTATTGCTCATGTTCATATTCTGCACACATTCATGGACAGTTGTTCTTCCTGCAGTTGTAACATGTGCTCTGCTTTCTGGTCGACTTCCTCTAGGTGTGAAGGGAAGCCTTCTGTGCCCCGTGATTCAAGTGTGTGACATACGAAAGGCAATCATATGATAAGACAGATGCTTATGGTTTCAGAAAGCTCTTTTTGCCCAGATACAGCCTGTGTGTGTGTGTGTGTGTGTGTGTGTGTGTGTGTGTGTGTGCGTGTGTGTGTGTATGTGTGTGTGTGTGTGTATGTGTATGTGTGTGGCGGTGTGGGTGGGGGGTGGGAACTTGTTTACAGCTCACACACGCTGCTTTGAGTCCTCTCGACAGGGGAAGAAAGACAGCGTACCAGAACTTGGCAGAGTGAAAGTGCAGCACACTAGCGGTGAGTTTTCAGGGATAAAAATACTGCCGGTGAGCAGCCTCAAGCTCAGCGGTGAGACGAGAGGTACAACAGCCTTTGGGCTTTGAAGCATCACTATCTGTGGCAATAAGCCCAGTGTGCTGAAGTAGGTTAAACCAAATCTCCATAATATGCAAATGCCCGGTAAGTCTTCGGATTCTTTCTGGAAAGTAAAGTTGCCGTTTTATACCATATAGAAGCCATGTGTTTTTGTAGGTATATATTATCTATTATATGTCCTCTTTGAGTAAAACTACCCCACAGCATGCACATTTTTACAGGCAGCATAAGGCTTTGGATCGGATAAAAAACACTTAAGCTTTAACTGTGGACTACAATACATAATATAACACATTTCTGAAAAGGAGTAGGGTTTATGTGAAGTCAGGGAAATCCTAAATGAGCAGATCCTTAGGGTGAGGAGCTCAGTGCCAAACTGCCCTGCAGCCTGGCAGCTCTCTGCTTGATTGGTCTCAGCGGGCAACTGTGATGGAGGGCAGAAATCCCATCTACATACACATGCGCGCACGCAGGCGGCATAGACATGCAGAGCCATACGCATGCTGCCACATGAACACGCACAAAGTGATGTTAACAAATGCTTTGACAACATCAAGTCTCATGCACAATATGACATCCTGAAAGAAAGAAAAAAAGCACAGCCATGTCCAAACCCATACATACACGCGCACACACACACACATATTAAAACACATAAAAGCACATTCAAACACATGACACCCACACACATTAAGAGTCTCACACATCACAGCCATGAGCACAGCACAGGGGGCCGGGTTCACATTGCCTGCATGCTCTGTGCCTATTCAAAAGCTAATTCTTTTGCGCTGTGATTCAAAGAGCCTGGCCAGCCACCTGCACTGGTGATGAGGAGAGGAGGGAGAGCGAGGGAGGGGGAGGGAGGAGAACAGGAGGGAAAAGAGAGGGAGGAGGGGAGGTAGCAGTGGAAGAATGACATCACCTTCCCTGAAATGTCACCATTATCTCAAGCCTCGGCTTAGCCGTCTATAGGGGTGACATCATCCTCTCTTTGCCCCTCCCCCGTCTGTTCTCTGAGAGGGTTGTGTGTGGTAAGGGAGGGTTTGTTTGTGTGCATGTGCATGCTTTATTTCAAGGAAAGCATGAGTGGATGTTTGTCTGCTCTCCCTCTTTCAGGTCTTTAAACTGACAAGAAGCAAAGCCTTCTTCAGTGACACATAAATGGTATTAGCATCATTTGGTGTGGATACAATTGCAATCAGTGTTTTATGTCACAGTGTGGTGACATATAGAAGATGGTTTTGAGTTTGAGATTTCTGCCTCCACCACAATACAATAGGGGTCATCTTGCTATTATGATTTATTATAAGGCCCTAATAATACAAGTACCTTATGATTATGTCTCACAAACCTTATTTTTAAACCTATACTGCACAGACGCACACAAACCACCTAACAAATTCAGCCCCACCCATCAGGCCACTGCTCCGCTCTTCATCATGTGTCTCAGCAGACCACTGGGAGGATTGACCTCTGTCATGTTATTACACTATCTGATGCCATCAGCAGCTGGCGCTCGTGAAATCCACTGAAGCATGTCAGCCATGCCATCACTGTCCATCGTTCGTGTCCCAACACTCCCCAAATACACTCACTCTGGATGACAACCCACAAATGCTTCGCTTAGATCGTGTTAAAAGAGAATGGAGGTGACAGGTAAATGTGTCATCTCACCTTAACACATCTCATGTCTAATTGGAAATAAATAGGTTCACGGGTTGAAAAACAGGTACTTCATACCATCACACTGAAGAACACAGTTGTCTCTGTGTCCCAGTATAGCTCTGTTATAGTCGGGGAACGTGCATCACTCTACAAACAACATGAAAGAAACCACTGACCTGGTGGTTACACTAGAAAATAAAATAAAGATTTCAAAAGGGCGGTGACTTTGTGTAACCAGGTTTTAAGTTACCACACCAGAAATAACATTATATTCAGACATTTATAACAGGTGTATGAACTGGAATTAATACCTCGTTTGAGTGCGAGCAGTCCTACTAAATCAACGCCCCATTCACGTCAGCTCCATGGAGCAGTGCCATATTTTATGTCTTACTGAAAGCAACGGTTAGTATAAAGTTTCTATTATAAACCTGCCATAATCCCTTTTTTATATTAACAATATATAATGTAATGTGTAATTACAAACCCACAGAGAATTATCACCCAACACTGCAGGGTCCCTCATCTCTACAGAGCATTTTAGCGTCTTTTGGCTCACTGTTTTGGTTCACTCTCTCTTCAACTGCTCTCATCAGCGACGTTTCCAGATGAAACAATGAAGGCACAATTTATGCCCTCTCATGTTTCTGTCTTTCTTCAACACAGTTGCATTTAGTCTTGTTTTACTACAACATCTACTACAGGAACCTTTTGACAACCTTGTGATATTGATATAGTATTCTAGTTTTTTTACGTCCTCATATACTCTATACTATATGCATCTGTTTGCTGCTCTCAGTTTCCCAGCATGGGCTCACATAACTGAGACACTTGAAGTTAGCATTTTCCCTATCTAACAATAAAATCAGCTAAATAAAATAGAAAAAATGGGTTAATCCCTTAACACCCAATTTCCACAACATTTGAAAGTCTGTGTGCAAATGCAAATAGCCATTTGTGTTGTTATCTAACCTGTGTTGTTTTCCAGTCTAACCTGTCTTTAATGACCTGCTGTTTTTTTATGTTTTTACTACGGGACCCATTTAACCACAACTGAGACCTTTACTCTTTCCTCTAGGAGGCTTCATTGTATATCATTTTAAACAAAAGGTCTCTTTTCAAAATACCTCTTTAAGGTTATGCATGGGCTATTCTTGTGCATTTTGTCTTGTTTGCTGAGCTGTAATGTGGAGCCCCTGCTGCTTCTCACCTCTATTGTAATGCTGGCCAGGTTTATAATCCACTCCTGGCCCGGGCCACTTCACACCTCAGTGAACACTGTGGACTCCCGCTGAGTTTGGATGGGATTCAATGACCACCCCTTTTACAGGACAGACACACACACACACACACACACACACACACACACACATATTAACTCTAGAGACCTACACACCTGCCACCCAAACCAAATAACTCCCCTCTTTCTCCTCCAGCTTTTCTGATGTCCCGATCTCTTTGTCTTGCAGATGTCCGTTCCCCGAGTCAAAAGGTGAACAAATAGAGAAACAGGGACAAGTCATGGCTAACCATTACTCAGAGAAGTGATGTCAACAACATTTTGACCTCAGAGGTCACCGCTGGAAAAATGTGGACTTAATGACCATCAGGGGAAAGATAAATATTCCAGACATTATTAAACAGACAGAAGGTGGGGGAAAGATTTCTATAACGAGTTAGTAGGAGGTGGGGGGGGGGAGGGGGGGGGGGGCAGACCTATAAGATCAAAGCATACCATGTCAACCATTTGCACAGCAAGCTTTCAGGGTGTGGACCTGGGTCATTAGGGTGGGATGCTTGGACAGGAGTGGGAGTCTTTAGAGCTTTTATAACACTTCATCCCTCATAAAACAGCAGCCTCTAAAAATAGGTCCACCTCAAAAATGTTTCTAGCACCTCTAACACCTTCAGACGTTTTGGGCAAGAGTGTCACACTGGTAGAATACAAACAGTGATAAAGGTTTTTAAACATGACAAACCATATTTTATGCACCATCAGATCATCTGTGTTATGGATCCTCTTGTGGACAGACACAGAACTGCTATCAAAGCACAGCAACATGACTGGTAAACTCCATGACAATGCCAAGGCGCAAACTGTACCTTTTAAATCTTGTTAAACAAACACACACTTCAACAGCAGTGGACATGGTGGAAAAGTACTTTCACTCAAGTGTTGGAGCTAAAAACTGTTTTGAGGTATTTGACTTTCAGAGGGAAACATTGTACTTTATATTCCGCTACATGTATCTGACAGCCGGAGTTACTGGTTACTTTACAGATTAAGTATTTTACATACAAAACACATGATTATTAAAATATGTGTAGTTACAATGAGCTCCACCTCAGCCAGCGACAACATTAAAATGCTGCCTTTATATTAAATAATCAGTTATAGAAATCCAATTTTATATGTAAGTATTTACAGTATTTAATAAGTTTTCCTGTTGTCACTGAATTAAATAAAAAAAGAACAAACTCAACAAGGAATTCATCATACTAACAAGTATTGCCTGTGAAAGTCTGATATTTGTTATCCCTCTGTGCTGTAGAGCTCCATAGATTCCATACATTAAACTGTCACTGTGTATAAAGCAATTTAAATGAGCTCCATGGCAACCAGCTACATCACAACAATGTATTTTCTTACAGTAATAATAATTCATTTACTTTTATTGATCTTTTTACCTGGACTTTTACATACTCAGTATAAGATTCTAGGAGATCATCCAGTGCTGCACTTCAGAAATACTTGCCAAATGTTTATGGCTATATACCTGTTGAGTTCAAGTTAAAGTATTTGTTTACTTGTCATTCCAACTATCAAAAATAAAGTGAAAAAAAGTATTGGTTCTCTCAGGACCTGGGTTTAAAATCAACAAAACATCCAACAACACATAACTGTGCACTCTGTTACTGCTTGAATGTTTTTCATTCTCTTGTCACATTATATTCCCACAATGACAGAACGAATCATATTATTAGCTCCTTTGCTGCACGTGGCCATAACATATCTGATACTTTTCACTCAAGACCTCAGACTCTCTGAAAAGGGATGCAATAGGCATTCTTCATGAGCATGCCACAAAGCCACCAGTGTGCCCTGAGTTTAGGTTTCTGAATACTTTACACAGCTCCATACAGGGAGGTGGCTCCCGGCGAGGGCACACATGGAGGAGGAGGGGGATGCGATGGTGATGATTTAGAAGTTTCAGCGCAGGAGGGGTCTGAAAATGTCACTGTTAATGATCACGTGGAGCCCAGTGAACAGTGAAACCATTGTAACTGCGAAAGATTACCATTGCAGAGCCCGCGCCTGCTACTGTCTTAGTGCTTACAAATCCGAGCTTGACGGGCACCTGTTGTGGATTCTTGCCCTTGACACTGCTCCGCTCTGCTTGATGGTGGGTGTGGTTTGGTTTTGTTCTGACCCAGACTTGAACTCCCTTACAGCTGTCACTGCTCCACACAGCTATGCCAACCCCTCCAGAAGTGCTGGATGCTACAACGGGGGAAAAGGGAGGACTGAGTGAATAAAACGTGCCACTACCAGAGAAATCAAAGCATCTTACATATACAACAGTATACATAAGATGGCAAAAAATGTAGCTGATGGAGAGGACCCTTATTTAAAAGTTAAATATTTTGGACTGATAATATATATCTGTTGATTTAAAATATACATTTGTGCTGCTTGGTGTAGGGAAGGGTGATTGGAAAGATTGGTGGCTCAGTGCATTGTGCGGTTGGTTCGATTCCAGGCCTTTCTGTGTGGAGTTTGCATGTTCTCCCCATGCTCATTAGGGGGTCCTCCATATGATACATATATAACCCCCATACAAAAAACATGCAGAAGATTACTCATTTGAATGCCCTGTCCTTGACCAAGACAGGGCATGAGCACTTGGACTTGGACTTGGTCCCCGGGCGCCGTATCAAAGGACGACCACTGCTCCAGGCTGTCCTCGGGAGGAAGGATGACCATGGATGGGTTAAATGCAGTGGATAAATTCAGCGTGGGACGCAGCTGCATGTGTGTGATCTGCATGTGTTGGGTGTTGCATGGCTGCACTAAAGTGGGTTCTTCTATACATTGTCAATCTGTACTGCAAACACTCAAACCAAAAATCAAACTTCACTGTATTTAATACCACTTTTGGTATCTATCTGGATGCCCTGGAATTCAGTCAGAATAGCTTGGTCATAAAGTTTCATAAATACTGTCATATAATTCTCTCTTTAATGTAAATGTATTTAATGTGTGCATTCGATAGTTTAGTATACCAAATTTCTCTGTCTCAATGTTGAAAGTTTTTTGAAAATTGTAACACTTATTTGTGCTCATTTTTCACCAACCTCTTCAATTATACATGAATATAACTTTTATATATAGAGTTAAACAAGGTTTGACCTATAAAGGGAGTTTAAAAGTTCTGGAGTAATGTTAGCTTGTGGCGCTATCTGCTGTTCACACGGCGTAATTACACAAGTATAACACCAATCTCTGTTGTGATTGAAAATAGAGGGAACATTGTGTGATGTTTGGTGCAGATGAAAGAGCACAATTCAAATGAAATGCTCACAAGGTTTCATGTTCCTTCAAAGCAGGATCAATTAGTTCAATTAAATGATGGTAACTCGTCTGTATATACGTCGTTATTTCTGACTTAAGAACTTGATTACACGACGTGTTTTGAGTGTTTTGCAACTACTTGACATTTACCACATCTCAAAATCACTGAGATGACAAAGACAAGAACTCATTTTGAAATCTCTGCGGGAAGACGAGCCAAATCCGCCATATTGCTAGAATGTGAGGTTCGTGAAATGAGGAAGTGGACCCACCTTCCTGCAGGATAGCATAGGTGAGGGAGTGGCCACCTGCCGCCTCCTGCTCCACTGCGAGAGACGAGCTGTCAGGCCTGGACTCTCCGCGAGGAATACCGCTTTCTGACAAGACTTCACACGTTGACAAACTCAATCAGAATCAGGTAAGACACACTAGATTAACAGGCGTTTGTGTTGATTTCAGCACAGGGATTTTCAACTTCTTGCTGAGGTTAAACGAATAAGTTATCACGACTAATACAGGACCTTGCAATAGGCCCACTTTCATAGAGCAATAAACAGACAGGCTTGCATTTAAAACCTTTATGAGCTTAAAAGTCCAGATTTGAAAAGATTTCATTTTTGGTGGGACCATGCAAAATGTGAAACTCGGCCGTGAAGCTTGCATAACTGTGTTTAGAAGGTAATGATGAGTTGATTACAGTGGCACAGTGTGAGGTAGTAAGTGCCATTTTCTCCCAGAGAGAGAACTGCAAGTCTGTGCAGGTGGAAAAGCAGCCAGCTGCATTCCAGTGCCTGGGGTCATGACATTGCAATATGCAGACCCTCAACACAACACTGTTCAGAATGCAGGCCTGTCTCACTGCCTGCCTGTGTTGACAAGCACCTACCAGGAAAAGAGGCTTCTCTATAAGAAGTGAACCCTAATAGCCTATAAGAGAAGTAGCTCTTTCCACAATGTTTAATTCAGTGATGTGTCAACAATACCCAGATTTCCACTTCATATACCAGTTATACAAGCATCCGATTTTGATCTCAATAACATCCTTTTCTCAAGTTACCTTTGAAAAGAAAATGCAGTCGGATAAAGAGACACTTTCTGCTGGTTTGGTAACATGACATTTTAGGTAACGGAGCATTTGTTGCAGACAGTTTTCCTATAATGTCGTTAACCGCAAACACCATCTGATGACACTTCTGGATGGAATGGATGTTGAAGATCATGTCAGCATGTCGTGACAGATTCTGGCAAAGACAGCACGTCCTCCATTGCGCAACTGTGCAGTTTACTTTGACAGACAGCAGAGAGACAGTCAAATGTTGAACCTATAGAGGCAGTTAGCCCGACCGATACTGGATTTCTGAGGCCGAAATACTGATAATTTGGGAGTTAAAAAAATTCAATAGCCATACATCTGCCTGCAGTAACGTCTTTACTTAAACACTGAAACAAACAAAATGTCAGATTTGGATTCCATAGATGTGTTTTTAAAGATTGTGCACAAGATACATACTGGGCAGGACATCTCACGATATGGACAAAGTATGTAATGGAGATACGGTTTGAGGTGAATTGTAAACAGTATTTGCCATTTCTGAACTGCAATTTCTTGTAACTAATCAGCTGACATAATTACGCCTGTGACTAACAATTATTTTCATAATCGATTATTTTCTCAGTTGTTTAGTTTTTAAAATGTCAGAAAATAGTAAACTATGTACATCACACTGTTCCAGAAACCCAAATTGACAGCTTTGAAATATTTAGTTTTGCATGACCAATGGTCCACAACCTAAAGATATTCAGTTTACAATCATATAAAACTGAGAAAACCTGCAAATCCTCACTATGGAACAATGGAATGACTTAACTTTCATTCAAAAATGACTTCAACGATTAATCGATTATGAAACATCTCAGTCGATCGCCGATTAATTGACTACTCGTTTCAGCTGTAGACATATTCAAAGATACTGATATATCTGCAGTGAGCTAATGTCGTGTTGAATATAGCACCCCGGACGGCCAATGCAACGACTACAATCAGGATGGCCCTGGTAAATGCTAGATCGGTAGCAAACAAAACTTTCATCCTGAATGACTTCTTCACCTCTCGTGGATTGGATTTCCTACATATAACTGAAACATGGCTCAGTGTCGGTGAGTTAAGCTCATTCTCAGAAGTTTTACCACCAGACTGCACATATTTCAATACTCCGAGGACTACAGGCCGAGGAGGAGGAGTAGCAACTATCTTGAAAGCTAGCTTCAACTGCAGGCAACTATCGTCGGATTTCTATTCCAGCTTTGAGCTAAACATGTTTCAGATGGATCTACCTCAGCCGGTACTGTGTGCTGTGATATATC
>JAVQJL010006560.1:0-14581 GCA_036024295.1 Nannoperca obscura
GTGTCCCATCTTGACCGTGGGACTTCCAGTCCATACTCGGCACAGATGTTCCTGTACACTATGCCAGCTACTTGGTTATGGCGTTCCATGTACGCCCTGCCTGCTAGCATCTTGCACCCCGCTGTTATGTGCTGGATTGTCTCAGGGGCACCTTTGCACAGTCTGCACCTATATATACAGATATATATCTATATATATATACATACAACTTTTGACAAAGAACAAAGCTCTGAACAAAGTGTGCAGGGACCAAAATGTTTCTTGGTTCGAAAGTAACTTTAACAGTAATTAAGACGATTAGCCAAACACTGGTCAAACTGAGGAACTGAAGCTAATGCACTGTTGTACTCGTTGTAACATTCACTGATTAACAGCAGCTGCAGGGAGGTCTAACATTTCTCATCTTAATGCAGTTGTATGAGTGCATAAGTGCATCTGTGCATTTGTGTTTCCAACTCACGGACCACTGAGAACCAAAAACAAGCTGCCTTCCTCACAGCAGCCGAATCTGTTACCAAACACATCTGTGAGACATTCATCTCCTAGCAAATCACCGACTGATGACACAACTAGACCCTGTCACAACTGTAAACCCCAATCTGTGCTCCTATCAGAGCTGCCATGATACCAGAGTCTCTCACACCACTGCCACCATTACTGTCCATTATCAGAAGGAGATAGGGGCCAAAGTACGCTGCATTTTGGGGGGCCCCATGTGCAGATGAAACAGGAGGGTTATTTCTTCGCTATCATGGCTATTATTGTTGTTTGGGTGTATTTGTGTATGTGTGTGTTTCTACATGAATGTGATGTGTGAAGTGCTGTCAACATGGAGAATATTTACAGCTCTGCAGCAATGGCTTTAATCTCAACATGGACAGCCCAGAGGCTTTTAAACTTTGTTTTAATAACAAACCATGTGATTGGAACTACAGATTTTTTACCAAGGAAATAAAAACAGTTCACTGTGATGTCTGTGGATTATCCACAGAAACCATTGCATTATTTCAGTACAGACCTTAGTTACATTTCCATTTCCAGCCACGGTGCACCGCCACATGTTGCCAGATTATACCTCTTCTCAGTGCTGTGTGGATTCGTGCAGATTGTGCTCGAGATCTCACTGCAATCTCCAGTAGGTGGCTAGGATGGGACTACTAACACCTTTAATAGCCTTTAACATTTTGCGCAACTTTAGAAAGTTGAGAAACATTTCAACACGAGGACCTGACGAGATGCATGACTAACCAAGCACCCGTGACAGGTAAGATGGCATTTGCACTTTTTTATTGAATTTTGTCTCAGCCTATACCAACCTACAGTGATACACTGCACATAAAAACAGCTTAATGGAAACATACCTGTTGCTGTTGAGTTTAAAATGAATGTTTTAGTGCTTTGAGAAGCACAAGAGAAATTCCAATCCCCCTTCACTATGCTCTCAGCAGACGTCTCAGTGGTTTATATGTCAAAACCACAGCAAATAAAACCACAACTACCCCCATGGCCACACACCTCCTGGGGTAAGTGGGGAAAATGTGTTGTTTTAGTGATTTGGTTGAACTGACCCTTTAAACATGTCACAAATCTGAGTGTTCATCTGAAGTGTGACTGTGTAAATGTCTGAGCTGATGTGTGGTGTTCAGATCCACAGTGGTCGGACTGTGCTGCTACTTGCCTCATCGGGGATGAAGAGAGGGAGCTGCTCTGCCTCGAGCTGCTCTGAGGAGTCGCCATTCTGTCTGAGGCCATCTTACTTCAGCTCAGCACCTGAAACACATTCAACATCAAGGTTACACCTCATGGTAGTAACAGTGTCTTCCTTTATCAGCTTCTTTTCCTGTCACTTATTTCCTGTTAGCAATTTACATTCACCTCAGACTGAATACTAACATATTTAACTACATATAAAGATTCAACACACACACGCAGAGAGAATATAACACACACACACACTGCATCTTCGTAGCCACTGCAGTGTTATCCACTACAATATCTCATTGATCCGCCTCCAAGCATTCTATTCTTGTCTTGTCTTTTTTTTCCTCCAAGTAATTCAATTATCAATAAACCTCACTGTTTTAAATAGCTGCTGTGCCAGTGGAATAATATTTCTTATCTACTAATTTATTGGCTGGCTGCCAGCCAGTGACTCTCTTCCCTACTTTGAGCCTGAGCAAAAGAGGCTGACGCTCTTAAGTGCCCGCAACTTTATTCCACCGTTTTATTGATGTATCCCATTTAGATTAGTCCATTTTCAATCGGGAGAAGCCAC
Source organism: Nannoperca obscura (assembly GCA_036024295.1). Lineage (NCBI taxonomy): Eukaryota > Metazoa > Chordata > Actinopteri > Centrarchiformes > Percichthyidae > Nannoperca > Nannoperca obscura. The sequence continues at coordinate 2,276 of JAVQJL010006560.1, forward strand.
AGACGCCCTCCTGCCTGAACCACACTCTAATCCTTTTAGTTAATGATATCCCGCAGTGGTGTGGTTACAAATTTGATGTTTACTGTGCAGTATAATTAGCAGGTAGTTACAAAGTGAGACTATCTCTCTCTCAGGCACACAAACACACATCCTCCCAGTGTCACGGAGCAGGTTTCAGCTGTGGTGACCTGCTTTTTATTAAATGCTTCCAGAGTGTTATGGGATCGATAGACGTAAACAGGAGAACTCTCAATAAAGCAATTGAGACTAGAGGGATGTGTGATGCAGGACGTCACTCCTGATGCCATGTTAGCCCTCTTTTCCAGTGCCGCAGTATTCGAGCCCAAACGCCACACTGACACGAACAACTGATGCATTCTGTAGAGTTTGGAGACGGAGACGATCAGGCACAAGTACGCATTGGAGGAGTCACCGATTCTGTTTTACTGATTGCTCCGAAACTCCCCAGGAGCTATAATAACTATTATTATAATACTAATAATAGGTGAAGAGATAATACAGATACAAACAGAAAGAGAAGAAGGAGAGAGCAGGAAGAGGAAGATGCAGAGAAGGAGAGAAAGGGAGAGAGGAGGGGGTCTTTTAACTGCAGTCTTGGCATGGCTCCTCCAGGGCCATTTTAAGAGAAAGCATCACAGCGAATCAGAAATTATACCAATACTGTGCCAGGAGCATGAAAGTCTGGATGGCTGGAAGTAAGCACCCTATTTTGGGGGGAAACAACACATCTCCACTCAGTGCACCTCCAATACAGTAGAATAGAAAACCATAGAACGAGAGTTGATATAATTGCACTGTTAGATTGTTACAATAGAGGTGTAGATTAATTATATTGGCCCTATAATTGAGCACAGGGTCACCGACAACGAGACACAGATCCAGCAGATGCCATTACATGTGCCTCCGGCTCGTTGTAGCGCTCTTCTGTGGATTACCATACGAATGGGGATGAGTTGTCCAATCGGGCAATTCACTCCTGAGCACTTAGAATGTGCCACTAAGTGCCGTGTTAAGGACCATTGCGCTGAAAGTGATCTCTGTCATTCTGCCGTGAGTGGGCCAGCGACTGCAAACGATGCATGAGGGAGGGGAGCGGAAAGGTTTTGAGCACAATGTCAAAGTTTACAGCAGGTTTCTCAGTGTTTCCAACACCGTTTCTTTTACAGCCTCCTGGCCTGATTTATTTCTGGTACAATCGGTGCTCTGTTATTTTGTGATCATTTATGTAACGTAACATTTAAGAGCTAAAAGGTACACCTTTAGCTGTATTTCCATAGAGGTGCAGGCACCGCAGTTTAAACGTCCCCAAGTGCAGGAAGGCTGCAAGTGCTACAGAAATATGAGTTTCCTAAGCAGATGGTCAGCTTTGACAGCATCCTGGCTAATTTTCTTGCTGGGGTGGACATTTCTTTTCATGTCTGGGCTGAAACCCGAGTGGCCCAGTGAGTCTCCCCACTCGGTTGCCGTGGAGAACGTGGCGGTTGTAGGTAAGCCAAACAAAGGACACCTCTGTCTCGGCCTCATGTCACATGCCGGGTAAAATAACAACCCCTCTGTAACTTATGTGTGCGTGAGGGAAGTGAGGGAAGCGTTCCAGATTTACTTCAGCACTTGTATTTATTCTTTGCATGTGTGTATGGGGGCATTTAAATGTCCTTGTGTGCTTGTGTGCATGTTTCTGTCACTTGCAGTTTTCCACTTCCATGTTTCATGTAATGTCTGCCCCTAATTAGTCACGCCAACTCCTGCATTTAACATGAGTCATCTTGCTTCTTTCTTATCTGAGCTCAGTGGCCATTATATATTCTGGTTGTATAGCTCAACAGCTTGACTACGCTTGGGAAGAACAATTACATAACAAAGGGCCTAAATAATCGGACAGGGTTTAAAGGCTCAAACCATAAGTAAGAAACCCTCATTGTAATAACAGAAGTGGCATCCAGTACTACAACATAAGCTTTCTTAACAGTATGTTATACAAATCACTCTATTTGCCAAGATATAAAAAGAATGTAACATCATAATATTTCTATTGTAGTTTCCTCTGATATAAATAATTTTCCGCCAACCCAAGACGACCAAAGGTTAAACAACCCCAGTTTGACAAACTGAGTGAAGTGGAGAGGCAACAAGACTCGTACCTTCATACCGTTCCCCAAAAGGTGAAGATAAAGCTCGTGTAGGCTAAGAGAGAAACAATGACATATAGACTGTTTAAGTTTGCTAAATGAACAAATAAAGCAAGTAGATACAACTTTATGGTTTGTAGACCCCAGGAACATGTTTCGCAAAAGTAACATTTCAGGTCTCTATTAAACACTGATAACTGTTAAACGAGAGTTCAACTAATATTGTAACTTTTATATATATAAGATGTGTAAATGTTTCAAAATTGATGCTGTAGCACCAGAGACATCTTCTTTTTCCATCCCTTATATGCCTGTTTTTGTCACAGGTCTCATTCTTTTTGTCAAACATATAAAAGGACTGTGTGTGTGCAGTCTATGTCCACTGACCTCATTGTCTGTGCTCAGCAGAATCAAAGGTTAAAAATATATTTCCAGTCCTTTTTATAATATTCTGTGGTGAAGCAAAATGCCTCTCACAGATTCTGGTCAAAACCACTATAAGAATACAAAAACTGGTCGTCAGAAAACTAAATACCACACCACTGTGGCTTAGCTTCAGTGCTGCGCCAAAAGCAAGGAATTCCGCTTTGACAAAAACAGAACAAATCAAACTCAGGAGAAACAAGCAAAGCCACTCACCATTTGAGAGGCCAAAACCAGCTTGAATCAATGTGATGGAGTTCAGGATGACGTGAGTCAGACTGTGTACTCCACGTTTTATATCCTTGTTGTTTCAGGAGTGCCTCATTGTGTAACTGAATCCTTATGGTTTGAATTTATTTCAAAACTGCCAATGATTAAATACAAAAGGCTTCTTCTCCCGTCGTAGTCCTAACTCACACAGACTAAGGAAAGCATCTACTGAAGAAGTTGTGTGTGGCCTTCGGCCTTTAAATACTGTGGACATGCTCTGTATTGGCGACTCGGCGGTGCCCTGCTGCTCATGTCCTATCATTGAGCTGGAGACTGGGATGACAGGAGGAGACAGCGGTCGCAGTCTTACCACAGAGCTGTCATGTGGGGAGGAAAGCAGAGCAGGATGGGTACTGTATGGGTGGTTGGGTGGGAACAAGCTGGAAGCAGGCTGTGCTGAGCCATGTAGCCGACATTCCCATCCCACACACAGTGGGCCGGCTCAAAGTGGGCCCTTGTGCTTGGACAGAGAGACCCACACAGGGCAGCAGATAATGCCTGATGTGAACTGCTTCTGTCTGAACGTTTGGTGAGTCAGCTTGTTTCTCCTTCAGCGCTGGAGCTACTTTTACACCATATTACATACAACCTTCTCTGGAGTTATTTCATTTCAGTATAATACACAATCTTTTGTTTTTGATTTTCTTTCTGAGTACCTTCCAATCCAGGCAGTTTTAGTGCCATGCACAACCTGTTGAGCTACCCGCTAACATAATCATGCCTCATGTTGATTAATGTAAAAAATATATATATATATAAAGTGACAATAATGTGTACAAATTGGGAGCACAATATTGAACAAACTTAACGTCTAACGTAAGCAAACATAAGCTAACACAATGTAAGCTAACGTCACATAAGCTAATGTGCACTTAGTTGACTGGATTTTACAACCCATGTGGATGATGAACTTTTTTGTCACAACATACATAAAATACCAAATTGTCCATTGACTTTTATCTTCTACATAAAGCCAGGCATTGGAAGAGCATACTTTCCTCTCCAGACACAACAGTCCTCTTGCACATTATCTCGGTGAGTCTAAATGTAGTGCATTCCTCAGATAACACTGGCATGGGCAACTTATTTTAAGTTGGGTTGTGTTTTGCCATGCTAACAAAGTTAAATCTGTATATTTGCAACATGGTCAGGGTTTTGGAGTGCCATATGCATTTTCTCCAGATAATCTAGCTTGGGTTCTTTATTTTTTAAGCTATATTAGTCACATGAGATCTACTGACACTTGTTTTTTTGTTTACACAGACCATGTTTGTGAGTGAGATTTCTCCCTGTTCGTTTGTTGGGCCATGCGTGGAGATTTGGTCCGTGGTCCTTTCCAAAGTTAACTGTACACAAGCACAACTAGCACAACAAACTGTTTTACTCTTCTTTAACATTATCCAGCTGAGAGTTGTTCAGTTCATTTAGTGAATACAGCCACTCCTGTACAACACTGCTGGAGTAACTGGAGGTCAGTGCCTCACAGTTGTTCACTCACATTTCCCAGCCCGTGCAGGGATCTGAATCTGTTTGAGCAAACTTTTTGGCCACAAGCCAAACCTCGAGGCTACCGTCACTCCATTCAGCCCTGGTGAACCAAGAAGAATGTCAAGACAAAGGCAGATAACCAGCTAAAGAAAGGCTGTAAGAACAATTACATTTACAGCACAACAGTTCAGTTTGATATAACAAAAGTTAGGGTAGCCATTTAACTTAAAACACAATATGTCAAAGAACAATGTCTACGGTCAGTTTGAAATCATGTCACTTAGCTTTCTCAGCAGACAGAGAATCACTAAGTCCAAGGAAACTTCACAAACTACTCCAACTGTGTAATTCAAGTCTCTGTTGGCCATTCTGAAAAATATGGTGCAATAAAACATTGCTTTGTTGTGCTTCCGCCATCCTCGGACCTCGGGAGCTCTGCCAGATTTTGCATATTAAAGCATACTCTGGTGAAAATATGAGTGTTTATATTAGAATCTGCTGTAACTGAAATTAAATAAAAGTGAACAAAGCTGTTGTTCTCTATAAAAGATGAAACAATAATCTTTAATAATGACCTTTTAATCTTATAAAGGGCTATGTGCTTGACCAAGACAACAGTTCTTGAAACCATCTGGCCTGTACTGAAAACATGTAACATGCTCTAATCTTCCAACAGGGCAAAGTTATGTTATTTGCTTAGAAAAATTACACTTTAAAACACATTAAAAGATACATTCATTTCTAAAAAGAAACTGGATTTCGTTTTATGAAGCTGTCACACAATAATCCACAGAGCACATAAATGCAATCTCCTGTGTTAAAACATAGGCATTTAATATTCTGGTTCCTGTATAACATGAGTCCTGTGTTAAAATAGCAGCTGCAGCGCCTTTTAGCATCCCCTCTGCCCAACATCCAGGTCTTTTGGTGGTCTGTCAAAATGATTCTACCTTCAAATTTCACCTCAATCATTTCTGACACTCAAGTCAAACACAGGGAACCACCATTGAAAACACTGGTAGCTTACAGTAGTTTTTTTTCTGCTCGCGAGGACGTAAACAATACAAAAACCAGAACATTACACTTACAGGACCGTACATTGAGACAGTCCGCATTTACATCATGACAGCCTGTTGTAGTTCATTAAGAGACTCTGAAACTAAAATTTGCCTTTAAAGACACACAACACTCTATTCTACAGCAGAGCCACTGTAGCTGTGAGGCTAATGATAGAAAAACAGTGTCAACGTCTTGACAAGTCTCACAGCAAAGTGACAGGGGCTTCAGGAGCGTCACAGGTTTGAGGGTGAATAAATGTGTAGGAGGATGGAGAGGAAGCACCGTTCCCGTTTCCATATATTTTTACTACAAAAAGTGGCTGTACAGTGTCGGGGAAGGAGATGGAAGGAGTTGAGAAAGAAGTGGAGAAGACAAGAAAATGACAAGGGGAATGGATGTGGGTGGATGGATTGTGGGTAAAGCAGGTAACAACACAGGACTGTACAAACACTCCTGTTACATTAACGGTTCTCCAAATAGATGGGCTTTTCTGAGTAAGACAGGTGGTACACTTACTTTAAAAGTAGAGGGTCAGGAGGGTGGAAGTGCTACTGGAGCTGGTAGCTATTTACATAGAGTCTTGCTTTATTAAACTTCAGCAAGGTGAACTTGCTGAACTGTTTGACTGCAGGTCGTAGCACTAAAATAAGCCACACCGCCCTATTTAACAAAATGTTGCTTCCTGGGGCGTCCTGTTGGCTTAGGTGTCTAAGACATCCAAGACCGCTTAATGGCAACGTGCCGGGTCATCCGTCCGCTCTCTCCTTCTATTTCTTCTCAACTCCCCACTGTCTGCTGTCAAGGCAAAAATGACAAGGCAGAAATACACAAATGTTGTTCGCTAAAAATGGTCCATCCATGAGGTCAATATTTAACCCATTTGAACTCAATAATGTTCATATTTTCTCTACATGGTCTGATTGCAGTTAAGCCATTAACACTAACATCTTTAAACGACAAGCTTAAACGCTTTAGTATGTTTAACTTCAAGGTCAACTTATTTAACTTTATTACCTGGCAGAAAATCTGGTTTGCTGAGACACTGAAACACATGAATGCTCAGATGACTAACAACAATAAATATGGACTGCATTTAGGTAAAACTCTCATTTGCACATTCACACACACACACACACACACACACACACACACACCGCTGGCAGCAAGCTACCATGCATTGCGTGCCATCCTACCTGAGTGTCTTGCCTTTCTCTCAGTATGCTGCATACAGTATTTTGACAAGTGGTCAATATGAGTCATCTTTCCAGTGTCTACACAATAATTCACTGGGTGGGTTAAGATTTGAACAGCACAATGTGACAGGAAATACGGGTGAATTAAAAGTTACCAGATGTTTCTGTGGGGATGGCACAGGCTGAAATAGTCCTACTGAGGGGTTTTGTTAGATGAAAGTTTTAGAGAGTTAACACTGGGGGAAAGCGAGGGTGGATGCGCTGAGAAAGTCTTAGAATGCCTCTTCAATGGATCGTTTAAGTCTTCCTGACTTTTAAAAATCCATTTGGGACTCGGAGATTATTATTCAACGTCTGTCACGAGCCTCTACAGAGAAGATGGATTGCTTGACGTGTGAAATGCTCCCCCAGCAGTGTACCTGACAGCAGTTTTGCTCCATTGTACTTGTGTCACTCATACTGCACCCATCCACTGTTACCCAGGTTGTACACTGGATCTCAAGGTGCAAGAGGGAACGTCTCACTCTTGTTTTTCTTTTCTCTTTCACAGGTTACGGAAAAACGAAAGTTTCCTTACTTTTTCAAGCAGCAATCAGCCGATATATTCAGATATTCAGGATAAAAAGATCAACTAGAAAGTTAATTTCCCAGCATTTGGGCAGTTTAAAATTTGACCAGATGTCTCTGCTCCAACATGATAACAGTATGCTATGTCCAACATCAGCCACGCATATCTTAGCAGTGCAAACTGTAAAAGCATTCTACAAAATGTTTACTGCAAATTAGGCCTATTTTGGTTTTTGCCACAATTGCCCTCTTGTCTCTGCATGCACCAGTCTTCCCTAACACACTCCGGACTGGACTAAAGGAGAAGATTCCCTTGTAAGGCCAAATACTGTGCGATCTATTTGGGTCTGGGCACTTTCTTTCCTTTGGCATAATAATATGGAAGTTAAATGCTCTAGCCTCGTGGGGTTTCTAGGCAACCTGCACTTATAAAGATGAGATCAGACTGGGTCAAGTTGCGTGCACACACACACACACACACACACAAGCACACATACACACAGACCTGTAACCGCAACCATAGTCTAAGATCAGCCACCCTGTTGAATCTCACGCTAATAAAAGTGGACAGATCACTACAACTGATAGTCGTTACACTTCAAGGCAGCACTAATCACATCAGCTCCTCGTTCTTCAGACACCAAAAGAGCCCGAGACACATTTCTCCCCCAAAATAAGATGAAATTCAGCTGCATAAATAACTATATTGCTTCACCGCAAGTCTGCTAAAGCGAACACACTGTCATCTTGGTACTTTATGGTCAGCTATAAAAGTACCCCTAATTCTCATTTTCAGGGGGGAAAAAAAGATGATAGCAGCACCATACCTCCTGAGAGCTCAAATAGCCCCAACGTCATGCCAAGAGAAATATCCAAATGCATTTTAGGCTTCCCGGTTCCATCGACAGTTAGCTGAATAAATAACAGGGGCAAACCAGCCGGGGAAAAGACAACATCCAGAGCTAACAAAAGGTTTTTGAGTGGAGCTCAGCAGCTCCGGGAGCAGCTACAACAGGCCAGAAAGACTGGAACTGGATCCTGGCTCAGTCTGGTTCAGAGAAGAGGATTGTGTGGGTACCTGATACCAGTGCAGTGACGGCCAGCAAAACATCAGGAGCTGCTTAATAATGAATGAGCAAGGCCTGTAGAGAGGCACACACACAAACACACACACACACACACCACATGGCTAATAGGGAGTCACATTGACATAATTGGAGACAGGTTTAAAACGTGGTCAGGTAAGAGTAGGGTATATGACCATAATCAGTCGGAGCAACTTGACACATGTTGCTAACAATGTACTCTGTCATCACCCTGCAGCACTCCTCACTTTACACACAGTGGGCCACAAGTGTGTTAAGTGCGAGTTTATACTGTCTAGGCTCATAAAATGTCCTTTTTTTAGTTTTAATGCAATGACGTGACAGAAGACATCAAGTGGGACTGAAAATCTGCAGGATCAGTCAGTTACAACCCAATGTGGTGTGCAAAATAACAGAACTGATGGGTGTTGTCATAAATGACTTAACCTCTACCACACCCACCCCAGAAACAGAATATGATTGGTTTAGATGCCGTACTCGTGGCAAAGGAGAGGGGAAAACCCAATCAGAGCAGAGCCCCGGCCAGCTTCAAGCTTCAGAAGTAGAACCCACTTTTCTCATATGAACCATCAGCTGAGTCACCTCGGAGCCCAGAAGATATCAACAAACACTGAGGTCGAAACCAGGAGACAGGAGACAATCCTGTGGTTTCACTGACTGGGCCTTTGCCTAAACCCAGTTTAAGTCAGTGCTGAATCAAACCAAACCAAAATCCAAACACAACAAAAATGGAACCACAGCGTCATGAAATATGAGTCCCTGAAAAGTATCAGAGCATTTGGGTAAAACTTAACATTCTGGGATTTTACAAACCTGGCAACGCTTAGTTCCCCCTGAATGAGCACATACTTAAACATCATTAGAGCAACGTTGTTCATGCATGGAAATAAAACATATATTGCACAGAAGAGCAAACACACCAGGTCAGGGCATTGATCCCACCGGGGACAAATAAAGCTTTTTGAATTGAATTGAACTACTACTGCGGCGTGCAAACACCTTATCAAGGTTTCAGATTGAAGACAGAGCTGCAACACATCCACAGGCCTAGTCCAGGACCAGGACACAACATTAAGGGGGAATGGGGACATTGCTTTAAGAATGGCTTCTTAGTGTTGGTCCATGTGACATCACAGAGCAAACGATCCAGAAAGGAAAGTATCTTTAGAAATGATGTTCATATAGGACAAGTATGCACCTCCAACAGTCTGTGTCAGTGCAGGAAGCATGCCCTACATGCAGTGAGGGGGAAGGTAAGGATGTGGAAGTCGGGGTGGTGGATAGTGGAGTTCCCAATAAAACAGCAAGACCTCAGCTTCCCTGAATGAGAAAGCTCCATAAAAACAACAACTGAACACTTTGGATTGGGGGCCGCTTTTATTTTGGTGTGTAAACTTTACGCATCAGGCTTCCCTGCAGGATTCGACAATCTTTTCAGGTTACTTTTCCCCCTTAGTTTTGCTTAAATTTTCTTGGGATATAACAACATTGCAATAAAGTACTGTATCTTCAACAATCTAAGTACAATGCAAGTCCACCCATTGCTTTTCCAGCACTGTCTTGAATACTGTGGCCAGAAGTTTTAGAGTCAGTGATAAATTCTTGAGAAATCTGTGTCATCAGCTTCCAGGTTGGACTTTGGGCATGTTGCCAGAACAATCCTTTGAAGCAGATTCCCGACAGCAGCAGGAGCTTTCATGCCTCAGCATAATTGCCTGAATTTCTCCTGTCAATCACGCAGAGAATGACCTCACTGGCATTTATGTCACGCAGCTCCTTCAGTTAGATGGAGTGCTTTGGAAATGGCATTGGCCCAGTCACGGCCCATCTTTACATGTCAGAGAAGACAGGCTACTACAAAACACAGGAGTCAAGCACGATCCATACGCACAATTTACAGCCAGCTGTCTGTCTATACATCTCCTACAATGCACCTACGATGCACCCTCATGACGTCATGTCCAAAGCCAGGATCATAAATAAACCATGAATACTTGGATACTTGGTTTAGACGCTAGTTTTGCCTCGTGAGCGACTTGATATTAGGGGCCACACACAAAATGGCTGATAAAAAGAGAGCAGAGTGGGAGGGGAGGAGGACGTTACAGCAGCAATTCCATGCACGTCAACTCTACAGCTGTTTGACATTAGGAGGTGGGAGTAAATTAGGTGGGCTGGGTCCTTGTGTGCGGGTTTAGAGGAGAAGGGAAGAGTAAGAATCAGGGGTGGAGGATAGGTCCTCCACCCAGATCTAAGGCAGGGGAACACAGGCACCACTTCAGGGCAGGGTGGAATTTTTCAAGGCGTTTTCCGCCAACTGTTATTCCACCACCGAACTAAAGGCGCATGCAGGGTTAATGGGACACACATGGGGTCAATGTGATAAGTAAATATCAGCTGCAAAAATCGCAAGGTATGCTAGAAAAGCTCTATATGTGCCCACAGAGAACGCACGTGGCACTTCAAAACAGACATTTCAGTGCTATGTTTTCCACTTTGGGCACGAAGAGTAAACACGTGAGAGTTTTCTGGGTAATTAGGTCTGGAAAACAGTCTGCCATGTCTCATTTGAGATATACAGAATATCCTCAGAAATAAATACTTACAAAGTGTGATTTCAAAATGAGATAAGCATCGTTCAAAAGGTGTAACACCTACTTTGACAGAATTATCGCTGTCATTGAACCACAGCGTTACAAACCACTTGAGTTTTATTGACTTTCATTTAGTTTCACAGGTTAAATAAAACAAAAGACATAAAATAACAAAGGAAAGTGATGTGCAGCGAGCAGAAAAGGCTTAAAAAGGTCCAGTTACAATGTCAAGGATGCCAAATTTAACAAGTAGTCAATTAAATGATTAGTCAATCTTCATAAAATGAATCAAATGTGCAAAACATTCTGTTGATTCAGCATCTTATTTGTGATGATTTTCTAACTCTTTGGGTTTTGGACTGTTGGTCGGGCAAACAAACTGCTGTATAAAGCTGTATGAGAGAGACAGAAGTAGTGAGTAGTGCAGGAGTTACCCAAACAAAACAGGACACCACCAGAGAGAAGGAGTAGTTACTCCTCCAGAGTCCCTAGGGTGCTCTCAACAGCATCAAGGCTTTTTTCACAAGGAGGAGGGAGTGGTGGCCTTTCTATCTTCAGTCAATCACACAGCAAAGAAGAGCGCAGAATTACTGAAGCCGCTCATGATCTCCCCAACAAACCGTTACAAGGGCCACAGAGTAAATACAGTAGATGGCAGACAGCTGACCAGACTGAAGCCCAGAGAGCCACGACCTTCCTCCAATTAGCAGAGGGAGATGGAAAGAAAAGAGGAGAAGGCAAGAGAAGCTCCAAACTAACGCTCTAATTCAACCAGTCTGGTATTGATTTATCTCCCAGTCTTGGGCCCCAGAGTGACTGCCATATTGGGCCCACCTACGCAAAAATGTATACCTGCACTTTCCTAATTGAGTCCCCACTTTGAAGAGAGAGCCTCCACGGAGTCACGAGCGCTATCACAGTGATGTGTCAACAGCAGTGTTGGGGAGTAACTAGTTACATGTAACGGCGTTACGTAATTAAATTACAAAATAAATGTAACTGTAATCCGTTACAGTTCCTAAGAAAAATATTTAATAAAATTACAGTTACTAATCAAAATGTTGATGATTACAAAGACGTTACATCCAAATATATATTCTTTTGGTAAAAGGATTATTCATTTGTCCTGACAGCAGCTCCTCTCAGTGCTGGAGATTCAAAGATACTTTCCTCATGAAAACAGAAACAGGCTCTAACATTAGCCAACATGTAAAGTTTGTTTACCAGGTGAAAATGTTGTCAACATCAGAATGCTCGATGTCAAACCTGAGGAAACATCTACAGGTCAGTTCCTGTGACCGCAGTCAGTCACTAAATAAAGTATCCGAGGCCGACCTCTCGTCTCACCACGTAATGTAGCTCTATATTTAGCTGCTGTCCGTCTAGTAGCTGTACATTTAGGTTTAATCTCCATTAATGACAGATTTATTGCTAGCTAGTAGCTAGCTAACAGACG
>JAVQJL010006586.1:0-20526 GCA_036024295.1 Nannoperca obscura
CCCCCCCCCCCCCCCCCCCCCCCCGGCCTGGTGACTCAAACGCATCAAGATGTGAGGTGGCTCATGATCTACGACAAGTAAACTGCTGGATCTGTCAGATAACTTTAAAGTTGTATTGAAATGACAAGTGTAGCATAAATGTAGTGCATAGCGTGCTGCTATGTTAAATCCATGTGGCAGGAGGGTGTGGGGGGTACTGGAAAAAGCTAAATGTCTTCAAGCAAGACGTACTCAATTTGTAGAAGACAATTCATCATACAAAGAAAGAAGATCTAAGTCAGAGTCCAGTCAAAATCCGAGTTGTAATTTGTTTTTCAGGAATTAATATTGATGAAGTGAAAATGGCTGAAAAGGTCAAGTGCTGATGCAAAAAGCCCATTTTGCAGTCACAAAAATTGGCTTTAATCAGCACAAAGGGGTAAAAAAGAGAGGTTTATTGTAAGTGTGGATCATTTTAAATGTTTTACATTATAACATGGGTAACAAACATGTGTCTTTGAGATGAGTGTAATGGTGAGTCAAAGTTTGATTTAGTGATTCTATAACTAACATGGGCTGGTGATTCTGAACCCCTGAGGTGGAGCTAATTTAAACTACTTGATATTCTGTTTTGGTAATTTAAGCTTTAACAACAAATCATATTTAAGAAGCTGATCACATGTCCTTTTAGCAAAATCACAATCTGGCAAACTGTGGCAAAAAATGTAGTGATGTAAAAAGTACAATATTTCCCTTTGAAAGTACCTCAGAATTGTGCTTAAATACATTACTTAGTTACTTTCTAACACTGCAAATATGCTTAATTCACTAAGAACAGAAGACTCTAGATGGGACCCAGATCATACATATTATATTGTATACTAACATATTTTCTAATATAATGTAATCTAAATTAGTTAATGTAATTTAATCTGATCTAATCTAATCTACTCTCTTTCTAACCACTTGCTCTGATTGCAAGTAAATTCTGAACTAGGGTAAAAAATGAAATTGCACATTTGACTTAGATGGAGTTGTGAAACTGTGCCCCCTCAAAAGAAGTGGGTGCACCACATGAACCGTCACAGAAAGATATCACATTGAAGATGTGTTCACCACACCCACCTTTTATGGCAGCTCTGTGAGGCGTTTATAGTCACATGGAGGAGAATGTATCTGAAGTAGCGTTGTAATTAAAGGAGAGTCGCTACACACAATAATATGAATGAATACATTACAGTGTTGTAACTGTTTCAGACTGTAAACAAAAGGATTGTCTTAAAGATAATATCTAACAGACAGAAGTTTCAGCTGCATGTGGCAGAGCTACATTAAGGAAATATCTAACTGCGCTGTTATCTGAAAGCATGCGGTTGATTAAACACTGATACCTGTGTGCAGCTGGCAAATATTGACTAGCCCGTATCATGAAACCAAAATATACATCCTTTGTGACACCAGAAAGCCAAATTAGTTTGATTTATTGCATTTTATCAGAAAATATTAAAGTAATGTAAGAAAATGTTGCATTCTACTGGCTTCAGTGGGGTTTTAGCAGGTTTCTTGATTCAGCAACAGTATTTTGTTTTTACTGCTACAACTTTCTAACAAGTCTCTATAACTGCTGTTTTTCCACATTCTATGGCAAATATGGCAAAACAAGTGAATTTTTTATATATTGTAGGCTTATCTTTTAGAGCTACAGTAGCTGCGTCTCAAGAATAACTAGCGTTTTCAAGTGAACTCTTGTAGCTGATGGTGTATTCAAGTGGTAATCACATTAAGTGTAAGTTTGGACAGAAAGAGGAAACTGAACTTGTCACAGAGGAAACTGCAACAGAGTTCTCAAAAGTCTTCATAAGGGGACTGGCTGACAAGAAGGAAGCTCTGGGGCCAGACAGACAAAGGCAATCCAGTCTCAGTCACGAAAGGTAGAAAACTGAAAGATTTATCAAATTATGTCCAATACAAGTCTTGGGGTCAAAGCTGTCATGTCTCTAACATCTATACTTATTATTATTTATTATTTCACAGCTTGAAATTGTTTGTATGATGTAAATATGGCAAAACAAAAAAGTTCATGTCATGGCGATATTCATGTATGTTCAGCTCTAATATGCCATGAAGATATCAAGCCACTGTCATTTATCTGAGAGGAGGAAGTCAAATGCCACTGGAGTTGTTGGTCTCATTAGATGATGAAAGGTGTTGAATGGATGAGTGGCGACATTAAACTCCTCCTCCTTGTTGACATCCTGTGACTCAGATATGACGCACTTACAGTTAATTATCATACTCAGACGAGAATTGTGTAATAAAGTGACAGGATGATCTGGACAAAAAAAGAAAAGAAATTAAGCATTGTGGTTATTTAAAAAGCCAATCATATCGTCGAAAGACAACCAAGCAAAGTCAGTTGTATAGTCTTATAATAACAGGGTTTCTTCATCTCAGATGCTTCATTTATATCGTCATTTACCTACACATGCAGGTTTTCCATGCTTATATTTGGCTTCTCCACCGTTTGCCTTTGATTTTATGTGGTTGCAGGTTTCATGTAAGCAGCCTCACCGTCAGGCCTGCTGCTGTGCAACACCACAGACAATAAAGGAAGGTTATTTGGTTTCAAATTCAGTGTTGACTTCCCACAAACTCCTGATGGGGGTTTCCCCAAACCTGCTACTGTAAACAGCAGCTAAAAAGAAAAGTGGAATCTATCATGCCTGGGTGACCCTTAAAATCCCCCCGTAAATGTATGATGTACTCTGCTGCGCTGAAATTATCACACCTTCATTTTACCATTTATTTTCATTCACGCTTTCTTGAATTGCATATTTCTTGCTTTATTTGAAGATAATTTAACTTTGAAAATGAATCTACACACTTTAAGAGCTCGTGCTACCTATTATTTAAATAGTATTCTTTATTATGTGTGTGCCTATAAATTAAAAATAAATTAAATATATTAAATGTTTTTTTAATTGGAGGCTATGGAATTAATCAATCAGTTAAACAATAACAATCAGTTAATTCAATAACAAATATGCTGCTCAGATTTCATATTCAGTCTGTAGTTATCATTGATTACTGTTAAATTGTTGAAATTTATTTGTTTAAAATGTGTTATTAACTATCAGAAGCTGATAAAAGATGTAAGTGGATTTAAGTGTGGGCTTCTTACAGATGCTTTTGGGTGCAGATTATCACATTTTAAAGAAAAAATAAATACAACAAAACAAAATAATACGTTAGACAACTAAATGGAAACAGAATTAGTGTTGTTCTTTAGTGAATAAATAGATTTGTTTTAAATTAAATCACACTCAGACAAACAATTTCATTCTAAAATCACGTTGAAGCCCGTGAAATTATAATAATAATTGTCTGTTATCTTGTGTCAGCACTCTTAATATTTCCAAGTCTCCATTAAATGTCTTTTGTGACTCACTCTGGTTAGTTTGAGGATCATTCTCTGCCACCAGTATTTTGTTGTTTTGTTTTGTTTGTATTTTAAATTGATGCATATCCCCAGAGACAGAATGTGTATTCTTTTTCTATCAGGGCTATCACATGTGAGAGCAAGAGATAAGAGGCAAGCGGATGTGTGGTGACACCCCACAACAAGCAGACACTCAAAGCGGAAGTGAGGCTTGTAGTGTGGTGACTCATTTCTTCATTATTTCTAGTAAATGAACAAATTCCTCCCCTCTCAGACTGCCTGATGTGAATACACACGATAAAGTTTCCTAAGAACAACTCAGAAAAAAAGGGGCTCGCAGCCGTGTCTCTCCCCAGGAATAATGCCTCTCTTCTGGGCTGTGCTTCGGTCAATGCTGCCTCTCTCTCTGGCTCTCCTCTCTGATCCAGACCACTGTGCCGTCCATGAGAGCAGCAGCTTACAGAATGGTGAGTCTCTGCTGAATTTATATTTTTTATGTTTTTTGAATATATTTCAGATTTTTATACTGTTTGTGTGTTACATCATATAAATATAAGGGATGGTTAGAATCAGTGGTGGAATGTAGCCGGTCATGCCCGCCCAGAGCCTGGTGCTGCTCGAGGTTTTTCTTGTCAACTGGTGTTTGCTCATGGTGGGAATTTGCTTATTTTGTGATCATAATAAGGTTTCTTTTAAAAAAAATAATTAATTGTTCAGTTAAAATTCCAGTTCTTAAAGGGTTTTTTTTTGTTTTTACTGCAGATCAACTTGTTTTAAGAATTTTCTAAACTAAACTTTTATATTTTGAAACAAGTGGAATCATTTAAGTAGTCTTTCTGCGCTAAGGTTTTTAGGACAGAAATATTTACGCTTAGTTGTAACTGAGTATTTTTACATTGCTGTATTACTTGCTTAAGTTAAGACTAAGTTTCCCACTACTGGTTTGAGTAATTTAGCACAGTAAGTGAGCAATCACCTGAAAACAACCCTTCTTTCTGTCTACGCAGAGTCTCCATTGCTGAAATCCTTACAGTGCCATAACGACTATGAGTCTTTGGTCATCTGCAAGTGGAGGGAACACCGAAACACAACGCTGCAGCTCTGGTTCCAGACAGACGACAACAGGTAAGAGAATGTTTAGCAACAGGGTAGGGGCTGGGTGATTGTTGATAATGAAGAAGTGTTTTATGTGTTAAAGTATTGACATTAAAACTGTATAGTCTATGGTCAAAACATAGGATATAATGTAGGGAATTGTGGGAAATGTGTCATTTTGGCACCGAGGCTTTCTGGCCCACAGCTCTGTGTCCGTGTCCTTGCAGGGAGCAGTGTGAGCCTTATGGAGCTGCAGTACAAGATGCGAGCAAACAAAGGACCGTTCAGTGTAGATATAAAACTCATATGTTTGGCATCGGCATCGAACACGCTGTCTACTTCCAGAAGACACTGAGCCTCTGCTCATCTGTCCCACACAAGCCTCTGGAGCTTTCTCAGCACTGTGAGTTCACATGACATCTGTCAGTCAAATGAATACATTTTTGTAAGGAAATAATAACTTGGATATATATATAATATATACTTTGTATTGTATTTACATTTGTATTCAGTAGTGTCGTCACTTGCTAGCTGTGTGTTTTTGTGTTTTACAGTGAGAGCACGCCCACCAGAGAATCTGTCCACATGTGATGCAGGTGATGGAGGCCGACGGCTCAGCTGGTCCAGCCCTTACCCCTCTTCCTCCCCCCTGAACAAAAACCTCAAGTATCAGATCAGCTACAGGACAGACACACAGGACAACTGGACGGTCGGCATCAAACATACTGTACAGTACATAATCTGCTAGCAGAGGATGTATTGACCACATGACAATACAAATCTAGCATTTCTAAAACTGTCAAAAATAAAAACAAAAAGTGGATTTCTCTGTTGGCAGTGGCAACTGTAGTTCCCAATGACAGTCTGCTGCTTTGTATTTAGAAATGATAAAGAAAGCAGTTAGTGGTTTGCTGGAAATCATATTGAAGATTTCCTCTTACAGAAAAACTGGTGCTGGCATGCATATTGGATCAAATATTTTGTAAGCTAGCACTCACACACATCTTTTTTCCTTCGCTCTGCAGACTGAGGATGTCAGATATACCAGCGTGAAACTTGAGAAGCACTTGTTGCTTCCAGGCTGCAGGTATGAAGCCAGGGCGAGGGCGAGGGCCGGCGTGGGTCACTGGAGCCACTGGAGTCCTGTGGTGACCTGGCAGACTGACGACGGTGAGTGAAAGAAAGAATTCAGCACATTAACTTCAACTTTGACATTTCTGAGCAAACCATTTGGCTTGCATATTTAATATACTGGATCATTTTCCAGAATGGTCTTTTCTTCTGATGCAGACCCTGCTCCTTATCTCCTTTGCTCACATTTCAAATCTTCTCCCTCTGTGCATTTGTATGGGAAAAGTCTGCAGCTGTTGTTATTAGCTCTTTCTCTCTCTCCCTCTCTCTGGCTCCAGATGCTGGGCAGTTTCCCAGTTTGCATTGTGTGCTGGATGGAGAGAAGGAGGTGATGTGTAGCTGGGAGGTGAGCAGAGAGCTGGCTCACTTCATTACCTACCAGCTGGCCTGTCGACAAAACCAGACAGCACCGTAAGTTGAGTGTGGCGACGACAAAACCCCCACGGCTGAGGCTGAAAAATGCATCCAGTTGTCATTCATTCATTCATTCATCTGACCATTCGCCTCCTCTCCTCTCCCGTTAATACCTGGTCCCTCCAGGTCTGAGAGATGCTGCGCGAACCCAACAGTCAGTTCTGACCTCAGCGGGACGGTGCTGAGGTACAGCTGCTCACTGATTGTCGCAGACCCTGCACACCTGCTGGTGGAGGTCCTACCAACACGCAGTGGCAAGATTTTTAAAACCCACCAACACAGTGAGTTGACACGAGACATGTGAGAGACGGTTATGTGAGAGAGAGTGGAGGTGGAGAGGGGGTGTCGCTCTGAGCAGAGCTGGGAGTAGAGATAATGTGTCCTGCCAAATTAAAAACACACAATGCCAACGCCATAAAAGCTGTGATGTGATCGCGTGTCCCCACCTAGTGATTGAATGGAGCTACTGCATCCCCATTTGTTTATTACCAGGCTTTAACATAAGGTAGGATACGATGGTTTGGTCATAAAACAACCTACACATAAAACCCTTGTCCAAATATTTAGATTCAAAAGAATCATGTTCAAATGTTTACTGAACTGTCCAGTATGATGCTGGTCAAACACAGCAGACTGGTGCTTGACTGTTTAGGGAGTGACACATGACTCGCTGCTTGTTCTATTGTAATCAGAAATGTAACGTACCATCTTATTTTGTACAATCTTTACGCCAGCCTGGTAGTAGCAGTGACATGCATAGTCACTTCTTGATTGTATCAAAGCCATCTATACATTTTATAACATTTTATTGTAAATAACATTAAGAAACATGTTTTTTTCTGTTTAAAACTTTTAAACAGGCATTAAATTATTTTAACCACACAGTTACTAGGTAGACCAGTTCCCTACATAGGATAAGATACGGTGTTGTGTTGTTATAGCAGCAGAACAAAATGATTTTGTTTGATGGAAAATGAGGCAAAATCAATAACAATGAGCTGGTTGACATGTATTTATTTGTTAATTGTATTTTCTGTCTATCTATCTATCTAATAACCCTGTGGTTATTTAGAGAATGGGAAGCGCCAGGCTTTACTTTACCTTTGCTTTCCTTTTTTGTGCAGCAAGACACAAACACTTTTTGAAAACAAAACAAAAAATAGAAACTTGATTAAATGATGCTAAATTAATCTTTTGTTGTGCAGTCCGTCCCAACCCACCACAGGGGGTAAATGTGAGGAAGAAAGACAGCGACTGGATGGTGGAATGGACCAGTCCACACATATCTTCAAGTCTTCATCTGTCTTACCAGGTCTGCTATTACAGGATACAGGATGAGGTGAGGAACGTTTATATAAGTGTATACCTGTATTGCAATCCCTTCATACTAATCATGAAACTAATGTTGTAAAAGTAAAGTAATTAAAAGCCATATTCATATAAAAAATAGTTTAAAAACACACACAAACTGTTAACTGAATGTTAATGGATTTATATACCTTACTTTTCCAGCGATCCTCTGTCCTGCTGAACATTTCAAAGGGGTCCCATTCCCTGACCATCCTGGGAGCTTCTCTGGCCCCGCACCAGCGTTACCAGGTCAAGGTCCGGTCAGTGGTCGTCCCCGGAGAAGGTTCCCTCTACGAGGGAATCCCCTCTGAATGGACTGATCCTGTGGACTGGACCTCCAGTGAAGGTACTGTACAATAGCAGCGCACACACAAATACAGGCAGCAGCAATTCATTCCTCATCTCAAATAAAATAAAATTCTAATTCATTCTGTTTTCTGTCCCATGACAGCCTCTTGGTCCCTAACCACCATGATCTATTTCTCTGTTGGTGTGTTCGTGGCCATAGTCTTCCTCACACTCTACTGCACCTTCCCAGCTTGTCAAAGGTACTTTATTTATTTTCACTGTATTTATGTTTCTTCCTTTCTCTTCAAACTTGAGGTTGACTGGACACTTTATTAAAAGTAGTGTTAAATAAAGTGAAATTACAGCCATCAAATAAATGGAGTAGTCCGTACATATTAAAGTGTTATCTAAAATGCTAATAAATTCTAGAAAGTCTAAAAACCTTGAAATATAAAGTTTTAAGAACAATCTCTCTCATTACTTTGCACGTATATATATATATATATATATATATATATATAGTTTTATAAGTGTGTTTTCAAGCATGTATTTAAAAAAAATTGTGTTTTCAAACAAATAGGAAGGTAATTCTGTGGGTGGACTCAGTTCCTTCTCCAGGCAAAAGCAAAATCCTGGCTGAGATCAAGGTTAGACTGGATAATTCGACAGTTTTATTGAATTGTTTCCCTTTGAGGTGTATCAAGACATCTGCATATTTGTGTTTGTCTGATTGTATTTTGTAACCTGTAAATCATGATTGCATTTTTCTGATCCAGTCTGCAACCAGCCGGACCCTCATACAGAGTGAGAGCACATCCATGTGCAAAGTGCTGCACTTGGACAGCATATCGACGTGGTAATATTTCCAGACAGATAATAAGAAAAAATACTTCTGATGCATAAAAGGATAAATTACTGACAATTCTCTGCTACCTGGCTATCCGGCAAAAACACTTTCTGCTCTGTCTCCCCGGCAGCTCCTCAGACTCTTTGCCGTGGCTGAACAAGGACAGTGAAAAAATGCATTTGGAGCCGGACAAGGGCTGCTGGGGGTGTAATAACCTGCCCTCCCCTGCTGATACATCCTCCATGAGCTTCAGTGGGCCGTACATCTTCTGCCAGGTCAGTTACTCACAGTCGCAATCAGCGTCATTTGTCAGGTTTCCAGGTACTGAGAACTTCTCAAGTTCTTGGTGTAAAACAAACACAAAAACACAGAAATTCAAGTCAAAATATAACTGAATCTGAATGTCCAATATCTTATATGCCTTTGTTTTTTAAATCTGCTGAAATACTGTCTGATAGACATAGTCAAATATTGTATTTTACTTCTCTGCCTTTAAAGACATCTGCCAGGAAATGCAGATGAACAGCAGACTTAAGGGAATAGTTTGACATTTGTGGAAATGCAGAATGCGATTGTGAAAACATGTTGTGGTTTTACGTGGGTTTGTGCCAGACTATTTTTTGTCCAGAACAAGAACTAGTCAGGCACATAACCTCAATAAATCCGCAATGCTGCGAATTGAACAAACAAGATATGATGTGTTGATTAGTGAGCTATATTTGTGCTGGTAGGCACATTACGGACAGTCTTTGTGCTAAGCTAAGCTAACTGGCTGCTAGCTGTAGCTTCATATTTACAGTAACACATGAGAGTGGTGTCTTTCTTCTCACCTATAACTCGCCAAGAAAGTAAATAAGTTATAATTTCCAAAAATGTTGAGGCCCGAAGATAGCCATTTACACATACTACAGCAGTTTATAAATGAGCAAATCATAATTAGCAGGCAATGGTTAAATATCAGAAATATGGTAAGAAATTGTATTAATTAGTTTGCAGCCATTGAATGTCATACTGAACAGTATCATTTATATCTAACAGTCATCAGAGACAAACTCCAAGTCAGTGGATGTCAAGTGTGAAGAGAAAGAGAACAAAAACGAAGCCCTGTCAGTTGACTCTGCCTCTCCTTCCCCCGTGGATTTCTGCCTTTTCGGGGGAGGTTATGTTTGTCTGCCGAGTCGCACGGTGTCGAGGTCCACACAGGATCTTGTATCTCACAGCGAGAGCAACACAAGCACACACGGGCACAACAGCGCTGAGCAGGACCAACAGAGTCCAGATAAGATTGTCATCCAGACAGGCCTCAGCGAGCCCACCAGCAGCTACCACCCACCAGCCTACACCTCAGGACTTTTCACTCCCTGGCCTCAAGGGGGCACCATACAGGCCTCGGGATACTGTCACCTCCCCATAGCTCTCACAAGAGCAGTAAAGTAACCTGCAGCATGCAAGCAAGGACTTAACAGGCTTTCTCAGCAAATATAACAATAAATACATTTTTTCATAAGCTTCGCACTTTATTTTAAGCCACCTGTGCTTTCATGTGAAAAAAAGCAATCATATGTACTAATAAATGGGGTTTTACACATTAGAAAGGATTTTCTAAGAACCATTTTGCTTGGCTGTATGCCTCATCTGACCTAACATCAGGTTGGATGTCTGACCAATGGAGGTCAGTAATGAGCTGAGAACTTTGCTGACTGCCATTTTTGCAGCGGTCATGTATGCACGTTTGCACAAAGGTGTGTGAGCTAGGACCTTGTTGTCAATGTTGAAGCCTATGTGTTGCTTAATGTAAATATACAGTATGTTATCTACAGGCTAATACTGCTATGTTGTGTGGCACAACACACTGCTATGTTGTGTGGCTGTAACTGTGTGCAAGTTTTCAGTTGCAGTGACTAAGGCCTACAGTGACATTTCAAATGAAATGACAGTGTAATGAAAATGTGTTAATGGGACTTGCCATCTTCTTCAGGTACGTTGCTTACAGTATAGGCCATTTTTTATCGTGTATTGATCATAAACAAGTAATCTAACTGAAATATTATAAGTTTGAAGTAGTTTGCAATGTTTGCTGAACATTTGTAGTGTAATAGTACACCTATAAAATATATATTTTATAAAGGGCTTACACACCTCTTTTCAGCCCAAATATACGCACACAAACATTAACGAGGGATTACAGTTTTCAGGTTGGCTGGCAAACTGTGTAACATATGCTCACTTGTCAGTTTATTAGTTACACCAAGCTAAAACTAATGCATACAACTGTCATGCAATAAATCCTACCCTAATGAAGGTTATAATGTTTAGTTTTTTTGAAACCGAGGTGTTGATTAAACTGCACGGTCATGTTAGGGGCTGCAGTGTTGTTGAATTAAATGGAGTTGTACCAACAGGTGTTTCTATTATTTTGTCTACTCCGTTTATATCACTGAATGAATCTACAAAATTACCAAGATCTTGACTGGCTCTCTTTTAACTATGTGGCGCCCACTTCTTCTGCAATGGTTTAATGGCACCCAGCAGGAAAATTAGCACCACCATTTATTTATCTCTTTAGTATTTTCATTATGGTAGTGGATGGAAACGCTTTTTCTTTAGCAGATTTTCTCAAAATTCAGTACATTTACATTACATTTGGACGGAAACCTGGCTATTGATGCGCAATAGTGCAACCACATGAGAGAAATGTATAATTACCCAAACTAACAATTTACAAAGCTACAACAAACATAAGGTAGTTCCCCAATCAATGTATATTCCTCCTATTTAGCTTGAAACTGTTTTTATCCATGGGGTTAGATTTTGTGTGCATCTGATTATGATTATGTTTTTTTTCTTGATTTCCCTTGTTAACCTGGGGACATGACCAGTTGTTAACAGATTAGACATTATAATGTACAGTAATTTGGCAGCTGAGTTCCAGATCAGAAGGTGAATATCATTGTGTCTGCAGGAATGTGTATAGCTAGACTCTCTTTTCTCTCTCTCTCTCTCTCTCTCTCTCTCTCTCTCTCTCGCTCTCTCACACTCATACGCACATGCGCCCACACACAAATTCACAGTTATCTAATTTATTGCTCTGTTTGTCTGCACATCTGTCTAACCTGACAGTGAGTTCTGCAGAGTATTCAGAGTCTGTCCGTTTCTGAAGCAAGTGTGAGTGTGTAATGGCTACATATGCAGTGTACATGCATGTCTGAGGTTACAATGCAATGTTACTGTAACACATTTATATCATGAACATACTGTGCTTGAGCAACACATAAGTCTTTCTTGTCTCTGCAGAGAGAACACAATGCTGGAATTCCAGGCATGCTGATATCGACTTCCTGTGTTTTCAGCCCATCGCTTCGTACAACTTCCTGTCTGATGAGGTTGAGGAGCAGTTTGACACACACGACTGAGTCATAGTGCCCGCGAAGACTATCTCGTCTATTTGGCCTTGACCATGGTAGCTGAAGGCGAGGGGAAGCCAATTTAATGTGTTTTCCCAGCATTCCCGTCTTTTTCAGATGCTCAGCCACCAAAAACAGACACATTCCTCACAGTCACCATCTGGGGACTATTGTTCTCTGGAGCAGGCGTGTGCTTTGAATGAGTGAGTGAACAAGTGACAGATTCTTATTGATCTTCATCAGTGAAAAGAGAAAAGGACAGATAAAGGACAAAGGTTTGTGTTGGTGAAAAGACCAGAGTTAGTGTGTTCGGTGACGGGGTAGTTGTGTGGTCATCTGTGTACAGCATGTCCCTGTCCTTTGTCGTACATAAAAACAGGAAAATAAAAGTGCTGGAAGGTGTAGGGAGTGCGTGGGGCCACACGGATGCTTGTGTAACCTCCTGTTTAAAGGCCTCCTGTTTCCTCACTACTGTACATTAGGGAATCCAGCTAGGCCAAACCAAAACACAGTTGTGCCAAAGATATGTCTTCTAAGGCAATTTGGGCAATTAGATGCATTTTGTCAGTGCAGTATAATCCTTGTTGTTTGGGTTATTCTCTTAGTACAAAATGTTATTATCTATCTTATCTTAAAGTTAGAAACATTTGTGTATGTGTGGAGAAGATAGAACAGAGGCAGTGTTTTAGTCAAATTACAGTGATGCCTTCTCATCTATGTTTAAAAATGAACATCATGACAAAAAAAAATGGTGTGTATCGCACGTCCTCCGATCAACGTGATGAAATAAAAGAAAATAATAGAACTTAAACAGGCTTTTAGTTGAGTAACACTGAAGCTGCTCGTGTTCTGCATGGATGCACATTCCCAGAGGTCCACCACGTTTCAATGCCTGATTTCACACACACAAACTTGTTTCTGTCACTTAGAGGGACACGGCATTCATTCATTCTCTAGAGACTTACCCTGACCTTAACCAAACTTTAAACCAAGTCTTAACCCTTTGGGAACAAGCTCTTTGTTCCCAAAAGTGAGATGAGTCCACACACTGTGATTTATGTCCCCACAAAGTGAGGCACCAATATGCTCCAACTGAAGTGCTTGTTGGATGGTCGACCACTGTCTAAAACTCTCCTCCCCCAACAGCTTCAAAACGCTGCAGGTTTTTTTCTAATTTCTGTAACTTTCCAAAAACGACAATCTAAAATGCACACCCACTTCACACAGTGACTGGTCGGGTGTGTGTAGGTGAAACAGTTAGTCAGGGATGACCTCTTTCAAGCTTTCTTTTCTATTTGTGTGCAATGAATGTCTTTCAGGAAAGAAAGGCCTCGCTCTCTGTGATGGCCGCCTTGTTACGCCACCTTTGAGTGTGGTCGTTTTGGAAGCTGTTGTAAACAATTCTGCCTGTCGAATTTTTTTCTTAAAGGTTGTCTTATTATATTTGACAATATACAAGTAGTGCTTCAATACCTCAGCTTGAGTTCAGTTTGCATGTAAATCCGAGGAACAAATCACCAATGAAGTTAAAAATGTGTAAAAGGATTTGATTGGAACTTATTAATGATAATTGTTGGGCCATGGTTTGTAATAAGGTTGGTCTTTGTCAAATTGTCCGTCAGGTTGTGGTCATGATGGGTCATTATATTGTTCCAGTTGTTTGCTGGTTAGGTAACAGCGTTGTTGAGACCCAAGAAGCCATATCGTCCTTTAAGGCCAACTAGTCGGCTATGAACCATCTCGTGTCTTTAGTCACAGCCTCTGGTCCCTCAGAGACCCTCCCACGCTGTCACGGTGATTGACCCCAGTGTGTGTTTGAATGAGCGCGAGTATGCTTGTGTGTGTTTGTCACAGTCAACAAGCCTCCACGCACTTCTCTTTCCCTTTCTCGTTTGAAGTCCGTGGGGGGTGGGGAGCTGCTCGGACACGCGCGGAATAACAGCCATCTCACCTCGATGCTGAATTTGGAGATGGTCTGCTGTTTAGAAGTAGAACGTCTGTGTGAGAATGACAGTAGGGCAACGGGAAGTAACGCATGAACACACATTGAATTTAAGGAGTCACATGCAGAGACATTAAGCGTGAGACGCAGGTGCGAGATATCTCTCTACAAAACTGTCATTTAGTACTGACAACAAACCTAGTGATTAATGCAAATGATGTCAAGTAAAGAAGAACGTTGCTCTTTAAGTTGTGTGAAGACCGTGATTACAACTACACACATGTAAGTAAGCCCCCTTTACTCTGAAGATGGTTTAAATCCAAGAGCATTACCAGTTATTGTGTTTCAAAGCCATTCCTGGTATGATTTCATTTAGACAGGGCAACAGATGACATCTTGACTTAATAATTAGCAGACAGAGCTTTGCAGCTGGCTGCTGAGGTGGGGAGTTTTTGCAGCCAGGAGTCAAGTGGGTAAATGTGAAAAACAAACCATAAAGAGAGTATGTGCCAGAGTTCACCTACAGTACATCAACCCTCACTTTCCCTCTCTCTCTCTCTTTCTCGCTCTCTCTTGCCAGATTGAACAACCCTCACTGCACATCCCTGGGACTAACACTCAATATAAGGCAGTGCTGAACTCTTGTGCATTTAAGGAGTCAATATGATGTCTCTGGAGAGCTGCAGATGAACTGTGTAGACGCAACATGCCAGACAGGCTTAGTAAATTAATCCACCTGGGCTCATGAGGCGGTAAGAAAGTCAGAGAGTTCACGGTGTCATAAAAAAGTCAGGTTTTATCCCTGTAACTTTTAATGTGTCGATAAAGAGTTGGGAGTTCGGCTTATACTAAAGGGATAATCACAGACACTTTTTTCTTTTTTCTCTCTTGTGAATTGGGCAGTGACTCCAGAGTTGTAAAGCCTTGCTCACTATAAGCCGTGTTTTCTTTTTAGCTACGCTATCAAAGGTTGGTACAGTCATTTATGGTGCCAAGAGGATCAGTCCTGATGATTTGAATTTGGTGACACTTTGACTTTTCCTCTAGCACCATCAGGAGTTGGACATTTTTACTTTTACTTAAATGTGTTGACAACGGTTGGATGAATTGTTATTAAATTTGTTACACATTCATGTTCCCCTCAGGATGAACTGAAATAACTTTGGTGATCCCTTAGCTTGTCATCGAGCGCCAACAGGTCAAAATATCACTTTGATCGACACCAGCACGTTAACATTATTATCAGCATGTTAGCATTGTCACTGTGAGCAAGCCAGCATGCTAATTTTAACATTTAGCTCAAAACGCAGCTGTGTTTCACAGAGCCGCTACATGGCCATAGACCCTTAGACTTATTGAAATCAGTTCTGTTTCATTTGTCTGGCGCTCATTACATGTTGACATTCATTATTTGACCAGTGACAGTTTCTCTGAAGAAAACTTTGACCCGTTGGAAGCTATTTCATGGACACAGAAAGAATGAAAAGGTGAAAAGGAATAAACACACAAACCAAAGTAGATTTAAACACATTAGCTTCTTATACCCATATGAAAATAGCATTAGGTGGCAAAGTTATCACAAACATTTTTCATCATATCTTATAATAAAACAAACAAAATCAGTAACAGTTGTAAGTTGGCATGAAGAACGTACAAGCCATGTTTTTCAATAACTTAAGGTGTTTGGATGATTATGGATTATGGGGCACAAATAGCATAACCAGTGTGTTTCTACATGTGGTTACTAATGGAAACATAAAGGACTCAAAAACAATATCTACACTTGCAAAGTCTGTCATTTGGCTTTTAGGTGACTAATTATTGTTTTTACTTTACCCTTTTAATTAAATGGCAAAAACAATGTGTTATTTATATAAAACAAATACAGCTTGAAGAAACATGTTTTTCCTCCTCCCAGAGTTTAAAAGGAATGGTTGTTTCTACAAAAACATAATCAGTGGAAGAGAGACATCCCTTTATCAATGAGAAAGAGACAGGAAGAAACAGATAGATGTTTCTATATGAGTACTGAGATGCATGACAAAAGTGTAAGTGTGGGCACAGGCCCATACACGCACTACACCACACACTATTGCATACAAAACAAACGCACATGCAAAAACTTGACATAGAAGTTAAACACTGCATGATCCTGGGAGGTCACAGAAGGTTTTGATCTTTCCTCACAACTTGTTCTGTCTGTCACCACCCAGCCACCGTGAAGCATTGTTACATCTCAACCACATCTCGTTTGCAGTATTTGTATAGAAAGTTAATCCACAGTAATGGCAGAGAAATAAATAAGAAACATAGCACAATGTCAGGTTACAGGTGTAATGCTATGACCTAGTATTCAGCACCTTTTTATGCACACCTGTGATGAGATTTTGAAACAGACAAAACTCACTAATGCAACATTTTGTTCTCTGATTCCAGTGTTTGCATTGAGTTAAATATAATTAAATATGGTTAAAGAAAGACTAACGCTGTTTTTACAGAGCTAATAAATGATATCGGGCCTTGGTACGGAAAGTCTACTCCACTTTACCTTTCCAACACTGAGCCCTCAGTATGTGAATTCTATCACACATGGAAATACTGCTCGTTTTAGTCACCATTACTTCTTGTTGCAGCCTATTGATGATTGTCTCTAAGATTATCCAATCACAATACAGCTGACTTCTCAATGACACTGAAGTTATGTCCATTTTTAAGTCCATTTTTCCTTTTTATTTTTTGAAGTCCAGTCTGAATGTGGTGATCACAAAATCAAGCCTTTCAGAAACAAACTCATTTAAACCCGATATGGACTCGGTTCTGTTGACTTATAAGTGCAGTTTCTTTCTGTTGATATCAAAACAAGGTTTCAAGAAGAGTTCTGAAATTGCACTATTTTCCACAGTTCTACAGCGAAGCAGTTTCAGTCCCCCTCGGGTAATCTGTCATTTGTCTTCGGGTGCCACTCGTTGGACGTCATTGTAGAGGCAAGTGTTCTCTTCAATTATATATTCCATTTCCTTCTTACCCTCCTCTTACTCCATCGGGTGTAGTTACAGGTTCACCAGACAGTCATTAGTAGTGTTAAAGGAGGAGATCTCACAGGACGAGCAGGTTACTGACAACTGAATAAATACTTATATGAAGGGAGTCACTGTGTTTCACCTCAGGATCCACAAAATATGCCAAGTTCCCTTTGTGTCCCTGAGGGGGAAACACAGGAAGACATACTTGAAACTTCACACATACTGGCACAATAAATCAAATATAAAGTGAATTAATAATCAGTATATAGAAATATTAAATTCACTTATTCAAAACTGATTATTTTTCCTTTGTTATCTAATTATTCAGTGAACTCACCTTAAATTTATTTTAGTTCTACATTAGCATTGCTCTCATAGCTGCCTTGCTGATGCGTTTGCGATTCTTCCTCATCCTTTTCTTTGGACGGGCTGGGGGTCTGGGGCCTGCTGGAGCCGATGGCTGCTGTGTGGTAGTTGATGATGTCGTCACTGTCAGAAAAAGATTGACATATTACTAACAAATGACCAAAAACCTATAATTTTTGCTCCTGTGGCTCTGTATGAATGGTTAACAGAACAGAGAAAACAACACATCAACAGCACATCAAGATAATGCACCCTCAAATTCTTATTTGTATTTTTATAACCTTAAAGTCTTCAATATTGTATGTTACCTGGTTTCTGTGTTGTTATTGTTTTCAGATGATGCTGATGTTTGCCATGCAGGTGATGTTGACTATCTGTTTCCTTTTCCTTCTGCCGTCCCTCCTCCTCTCGTTTAATCTGCTGCTGCCTCAGTATCTCCTTCTCTTGGTCCAGCCTCTTGTGGAGAAGTAGAAGCTCTTTTCTCTCCTGCTCCAGTTTTTCCTCCTCAATCTGTAATACCCTCACCTCATCAGGAGTCTCATTGTCTCTCCGTCTCACCAGTTCTCGAGGATCTGGATTTGGCTCTTTGGTCGGTCTGAACCCACGGCCAACTTTCTCACCGGGTTCCTCAGTAGGACTGAACATGGCTTCAGAATTCTGAGTAACAGGGTGAGAGAAACCACTCATGTGGCTCTTTGAAAATTTGTCTTCTGGCCGTAATGGACTTTGTGTGCCCCTGCTCCCATTTCCCTCATTAACTTTTCCTTCACTACTGTTGAGGAGCAACCCATCCCCACCTTCTACAAACTTGTTCTTTGCCTCAACACCAACATTATCCACTGAGGAAATCGTCTTGTTGCCGTTTGAGATCCTACCATTCTTCCTTTCCACATTCTCCGGATTCTCAGTTTGGTCTTTAGTCCCAAGGAGCCTGGTGGAGTTATGTGCCCAGTGTGGAGCAAAAAGAATAGCCTCTCCCGAGCGAGATGTGTCCTCCCCAGCCAGGCTGTACCCTTCTCCAGGCTGAGTGAAGGTGTCTCCTCTGGGGCTCCAGTGCTGCTGCAGGAGATCCTCCAGGTGGGCCCTCTGGTTCTGCTTCAGCTCATCCCACTGATGGAGTTCATCCTTGGAGTGCACCTTGACCTTTGACAATAAAATTCAACATAATTCAATTCACCTGAATTTCAGCTTAGTCCATTAATGCTTTAATTATGCATTCAGTTTCACAAAAGAATGAGATGTTAATGAGTAGATAGAAAATAGACATGCTGTGTTCTAGGCATTTGTATGAAATTAACACAAAATTAGAGTAAGATTTTCCAATGTATTTTTTATCTAATGTTAGAATATGAGTCTGAACCTGTACGTGCTATACTGTACTATACTGTATGCACTATAACTGTCAACAACCTTAAAGGCAGGAGAACCAATGAAACTACACTCTGCTGGCAAGTGTTTGACAGTAAAGGTTATCCACAAAATGGATTTTTTTAGCCTATTGTTTAGACATGAACAAAACTAATATTCTAAAATGTGCCAATTGTAATGTTGACATATACAGTACAAGTACAACACTTTCCTGCCATTATTTTGTGTCACCATATTTTTGAAATGCTTAAGGTGCAGTACGTGCAGTACATGTACCCAAATGCTACTACGGTTAAAGCATTCGCCCGACAGCAGAACAAATAGCATTGTGCTCTACCTGTCCGTGTTCTTGGCTGAGTGTCTGGTTTCGATGCTGGTGGTTGTGCTGTCTGCGAGATGATTTTTTCTTTGGCATAGGGGTACGTGGAACAGGCTGACATCGGCACTCCACGTGATCAACCACTGACACCACCGCTTTAGCGTAAGTGGGTCTTTTGCTGATGTACTCGATCTTCATGACCTGGAGAGGTTGAGAAGAAGATGGAAGTCAGAGAGGATCATTCTTAGTATAACACAAACATAGTGTTTAGACATTTGTGTACTGTATGCTTTTGTGTGTGTGGTTGTTTACCTGTAAGTATCTGGTGTGTGTGACAACAGGGACACACTGCAAGCTCTTGGTGTTGCAGCAGCCAGAACAGCGCTGCACCTCGACGCAGGGCGGCCATAACAGGAAGTTAGCGTTGCTACGGTCCAGCATCGCCCTTGTGACCTCAACCACCTCTGTACGAACTTTACACAGAGCCTGCTGAGCTGGCTGGGCATCTGGGGGATTAGATATGACTGAGAATGAGCATGGATGTTGAAACATTGGCCCCTGGGCACAGACTTAAAACACATTTTGCATCGTTTTGCAGTTTATTATACATCTCCAGTCATTTTGTGTGTCTGTGACATTTTGCAGGTTAAGCCCCTGACCCCTTGGCCCCTGTAATCCATCCATGACTGTGAGTATGACTGGTTGCACTTGTATTAGTATTAGCATTAGTATTTAGAACATACTGCATTCTAAATGATCTTTTACTCTATTTGACTATTGAGCCTTTAGAAACCCCTTTCATCTGTTTATGTGTTTGTTGAACCAATAAGTAAAAGAGAAAAGTGTAAATGCACATGGGGCTCCTCATGATCTTTCACAGAAATCTAAACTCACACAAGTTGCTAGGAGATGGGTGTCTGGCAAATATGAGAGGCCTAATTAGATTCAATTCCATTCCGCTTCCGCTCATTCATCCACAGTGACTCAGCTTGCCCTCTAGCTTGTTTGCATATGTATTTGTGGGATAGTGCGATACAAGCGCTCGTCACCAAAGCCCAATTTAAAATTGTATACGACAGTGGCAATGACTTATGCAGCTCACTTACAATTATCCTGCATTATCACCACAGCATACATTATGGCCTGTTTCAAGCTGTTGCAGAGCACAAACAAGCAGGCGGATTATAATGTGAAACTCATGCATTTCAAATGAGTAGATACGCTACAACTTCTTCTAGTCAGACTTTGGTGATTATTGCATTGTGTTGGCCTGTTAATTCAGAAACATGAGGGAACAAGGTTCACTGTTTAATCAGTTCTGTTTGAACATACAAGGACATGTATGTTCAAAGTGTGCGCATGCGCTTATAAGTGCGTGCTGCCCGATACGGTTGTTCCGCTCGTCTTACTTGCTCTTTTAAATCTTTTTGTTATTTAACTTTGTACTTATGGGTTTTTTGTTTGGTGTTGACTTGTTGGTGTCGTGCCCTCCACAAATGTGCTGGTGGAGAGGTTTTTGGTGTTTCTGTTTGCTCTGGAGGTACTTTCACTTGCAGTCAGC
>JAVQJL010006587.1:0-33193 GCA_036024295.1 Nannoperca obscura
CCCCCCCCCCCCCCCCCCCCCCCCCCCCCCCCCCCCCCCCCCCCCCCCCCCCCCCCCCCCCCCCCCCCCCCCCCCCGGTAGCGAGCTAGAGTGAGAGGGAGGTTAGGACGATGGAGGGCCAGGTTTCTGTTTCTCCATAATCTAATCAGAGAAATGGCAGCAGTCAGAAATAGCCTGACGGACAGACTAAGAGCCTCTTCTCCTTCTCCTCCTCCTCCTCCTCTTATTCTTGTCTTCCTCCTCCGGGAGGGTAAATGGATACACACACACACACACACACACGCCAGCTTGACTTCCTAAAACCATAAAGTGTAGATGTGTTTGAGGGATAAAAGAGATGGGAAATGCCTTGAGGTATCACAGCAAAACCTGATCTACTGTCCAGATGCAGCCACTTCAAGAGTCCCCAAAAACCTCTGCTGCTCTTTTCTCCGGGGGGGCGTCAAGAGTTTATGAGATGTATATTATGA
Source organism: Nannoperca obscura (assembly GCA_036024295.1). Lineage (NCBI taxonomy): Eukaryota > Metazoa > Chordata > Actinopteri > Centrarchiformes > Percichthyidae > Nannoperca > Nannoperca obscura. Next base: position 471 of record JAVQJL010006587.1, read on the forward strand.
CAATTTGGTCACAGTGCAAAACACAATTAATACCAGCACAGAGCAAAGCGGAGATTCATGAGTAGTCGGCAGACAAATATTTCTGTCTCCAGACTGACGGATAACAGCAAAGTGGGTTTTCAGAAAGCACAATTTATGATCGGACAACACTTTGAAGACATTGGCCGAACGCACAAAATATAACGCACTGTTCCGCTGAGGTACACTAGGTAAAAGCCCCCATCCTTTATTGATTTCTATGATTAAAACTATACCAATCATAAAGGAGATGGAGAATTAATATAGCTGGATTTAAAGGAGTTTTTTTGCTTTGTGATATTTGAGATGTGACCAAAAAGTGTATTTGGAAGAAAATCAGGGCTGCAACTAATGGCTATTTTCATTAATGATCAGTGTGGTATTTTTCCGATTAATTGTTTAAATAATAAAATGTCAGAAAACAGTGGAAAAAGCCCTTTGCAAGTTGCTTCAAATAGCATTTTCTGTCAAGCCAACAGTCGAAAACACAAAGATATTTAATTTACAATAATATATAACAATCCCTGCATTAAACTGACTCATTCTGTCAACTAAATAATCATTTCAGGCCTACAGAAGATTATTGCCGTGGTGTACTGTTAATCTGCTGCAACAGAGAATGATTTAAAAACCGTAGTGACGCTTCCCTCACAAGACAACTGTGACTCTAGATTTGAGTAAACATGCTAAATGTGTGTGTGTGTGTGTGTGTGTGTGATGTTGGGGGGTCCAGGCACAGCACAGTAAGAATGAATGTGTCTTTTTTCCTGCATGCTGTGTGTGTGTGTGTGTGTGAGCAAGATAGAGAGAGTGACATCCTCTACATTTCTGTGGCATTTACCACGCTGCATTCCCCCCCGGCGTACGACACAGACCCCCACACAGAGCAGAATTCCAAGGAAATTCCTCTGTCATGTTGTTTCACAAGGTGGACATGTTATTGTTGCAGAATTCCCACCCAGGCACTAGTCACACACACACACACACACACACACACACACACACACACACACGTCCATCCATCCATCCATCAGGAGCGTCAGTGCAACACAATCAGAAGAAAAACAGAGGAAACCCCCCTTTTTGTTGCGATGACTTTATTTACGCGGTGGAGGTTGGGATACAAGAATGAAAAATGTGGCTGGATTACATTTGGCGCCTTGTCAACATGCTGTTCAAACATTTATGAAACAACACTTTGAATATTATTTCTTTATGACTCTAAATTTCTCTTAATGTCAGAGAGTCGCCCGCGCAGACACACACACTGCAGCAGCAGAGCGTCGTCGTGACGGACGAGACGTCTTTACATCAACATGCATCAACAGAGACGACTCACAAGCCAGTTATTTTACCCATCATTCAAATGGAATGCTGTACATTTGTTCTTGGTGTTTCTCCTCTAACGCATTCTTTAGTGAAATGAATAAGCAGGTTGTGTTTACAAACATTTATCAGCGAAGCTGTTCTGGTGCGGAAATGTGCATTAACAAGTGCACACAGGCAACAATCTGAGGCAAACTATCTTTGGTCATTATTAACTTCACTCACCGCCAACAAAGTGGCTGCTATGTATCCAACCTTGGCAAAACATTTGTCATTTTAAAATCAAATGACCTGATATTTAAGAGATTAAAGTTTTGCTGCTAGTTAGCGTTCGCCTATCAATATCCATTTAGCTTTGCTTCCATTTGACATCCACGTCTGCCAAATCATGCAAAAGATGAATTGGCCCCCGAACTCCCATTCATCCTTTCAGCGTCAGCTATACCACTGTTCATTGCCATTAACTTAAAATACACTGTGTATATCTATATATATAATAAATAAATATGAAATATTTTGGCTGTTTTCAGTGTTCAACACTATAAATAAGACATTATCGTATCACTATGTCACAGATAAGTTACTACAAACACTTTTCAGCGAATCCGATGGCTTCAATCCACAGATGAGATGTTTGATGTTGATGGAGCTACACTGAAGCCTCTGCTACTTACAACCACACCTGCAACACAGTTACTTCTCCATCTCTTGATATCAAATGTGTTGTAACATTAACTTCATTAACTAGTTAGCAGGTTGACCTTATTGGCAGACGCTGTACTGCATATTGAAAAGTTGGCATGTAATTACTGCATGTGTGTACTGAAACAGGGAGGCAGGGAGGTGTGTATCAGTTGTCATTTTATTGGTAACATGCTTCGAGAACCATCCATCCTCCTGACACTGGATGATGATGATGATGATGATGATGATGAAGTATACAGGTGTGCATACATATCTGACATATCCTGTGTGTTTCTGTGATTGTCCGTTAGTGTTCAGGGCTGAGCGGGGGACGGATGTCCAGCATTCTCGATGAGCTGTCCTCTCCCACCACCTCAAGGCGCAGACTGGGCGTGCTCCGCTCTGCCTGGCTCTCTGATTGGACGGACAGACGCAGGATGCAGCCTTTGGGCAGCAGCTCCTGCTCGTACGCAGCGGCTAACTGGTTGACGACCCGCCGCTCAACCTGAGGGATCGGGGGACGAGGTTAGTGTTGAGTTTGGAAAACTGGATTTAAACCAGTATATACTGGTTTGCCTACTGTGGGGTCCAAAGTTGTTGGACTCATCGTCTCGGATTATTTCATATAGTCAACCTATTTATGTGTTACTTATGTTAATTACTATTTCAGTAACTATTTTCACCATCATTGTTGTACATCTGCTGCTCTCCAACAACATACAGACTGACAACGGACATTTTTTAACTATTGAAAACCTTCTTCTTCCTCGATCAAATACGCATGACAGATCAAATATCTACAGCCTAAAAGAATACTAACGATGTCAGACTTCATTATGAATGGATCTGCTCATTCATACTGATTAATCATTTAGTCAGAAAAAAGTGAATGACGCCCATCACGCTTAAGGTTTTGTCCAACACTCCTGTCAGTTTTTACCATTTTAATCACCAACGCTGTATTGAGATGTGATGTGATGTGATGACAGCTTTACAGATTTTACAAGTTTTACACCAAACCACAGCATAAGCATAGTAGGAGCCAAAGGGAGTTATGTAATATAGGTTTGTGATTGTTTATATTTTAGTATTTTGATCATTGGTTGCAAGTGTTGTTAGTATTTGGGATATTGGTGTTTATTATTGGGATTATGGGGAAAAATGGGTCACATGGATATGGGCGGTGACACTCCTGGTTGATTTAGGTACCTGTACGCTATTTTCAGTGTTATTGCTGGGATTATAGTTTGTACACGTTATACCGAGTTACCCTTTTTTTTCCTTTAATAAAAGGAAAAGTTATTTTATCCTGTTTTGATCTCAGTGGATCTTCTTTTGGCGCGTTACGCAAACTTTGTCCTGCCTGACTTCAGCGGCTTTATTGTTTCCTGTAGTCGCTACAAGCATATTATTTGCATATTACACTTGTTTGTAGTGAAAATAAACACAAACTAAAATGAATTAATTACCCAAACTATAAGTTTATAATATATACATGACAATATTCAGAGGTGCTTCCTGCTTGCTCTACCGCTCTGCTACAAAGTATCAAGCGTCAAGTAAAGAAACTTGTGAGTAAAAAGGTAAGAATGATGTGTGAGACTATAAAAAGACCCAAATTTAAAAAATGCATTCAATGTCTTTAAAGCTTTGAGAACAGATCATATAATTTTAAGCCTTTTAAGCCATTTTCAACCTGGTGTGGCAGTCTGTGTGTTACAGTAACTGCATACCTCATGTTTGATGGAGCGTGCTCCGTAATGCATGTTGTACCCGCCCGCCAACAGGTCCAGGACCGGCCGATCCCACTGAAGAGTGATGTCATGACGCTGCTTAGCCTAAAGACAGGGGAAAGGAAGGGGGGGAGAAAATAGAGAAGAGGTTAATTGGGTGTGCTGATGTTAAAAAGAGATAACGCAGAGAGCTGCAGAGTATCATAAACAGTCAAATCAGAAAGAGAGGGTGGTGGTGGAGACGGATAGAGAGGAGTAATGAGTAACTAGATTGTGAGAGAGGAGATACTGTCATGCAGCATGTCTGCCAGTGCTAATCAACAGGCCCTTAATGCGTTTTAATCAAACACCAGTCAATAGCAGCTGCTCATTTAGCTACTGATGTTAACACTCCTGTTCAATAAGTACAGTGCCACGTTTTACTCCAGAGATATAAAGACTAATATTACAACCCAACAAATACCACAACGATGGCGCTAAACATTTTACTTATTTAATATAAGTGAGTGACAAACTAATGGCTCGTGAGGATTCTGTGTTAATGGGATTTCATGCTGTACGTGTAAAAAAATCAAAGACAAATGAAACAAAATTGATAACACACACACACACACACACACACACACAACAACAACAAAAGACAAATGCACAGAGGGAGAGTCATGAGTCAGGTTCCTATCAGTTGCCTGCGGGGCCCGTGTTGGCCGTCAGGACACCAGCTGTAATATTAATAATTAAATATTGATGAAGGCTTCACATGTTAAACATTGTAATCGCATTAAAGTGAGTAGTAGTGGCACATAATATTGATCTGCGCGTGTTCCTGCACAGCTCAGCGGCTGCAGGACGGGGCGGGCGGGGCCTTCTGGTCCCACTGGAGGACACCCGTGTTGTAAATGCGGGGTGCTCTCGGACGCACACAGAGAGGCTTTGTTGAGCGTGCCGCTGTGCTGGCCACACGTACCAGCACAGACTAAACCCATAAAGACATGTTGACTCTTTGTTTTGTTAATAAAATCGTCCTATGATCCTCTTATATTTACAAACTGCATTCAGCGGCAACAATTTATATTCACATAACATCAGCCTTAGTCCACGTCTCAAAGGATTCTGAATCAGATGGCAGTTTTTTAACTGGATGTGTCACATCAGGAGCCGTGTGGACATTGTGATGGGATTTGCCCACGCACACGGTGTTACGCACCTTCTTGGCCCAGAAGCTGAGCTCTTTGCTGACCAGCTGTAGCAGCTCTGAGTGGCAGAACGGAAGGAAGTATACAATTTCATTGATCCGGCCGAGAAACTCGTCCCTCCGGAAATGAGCCTGAGGAGGAACCAAAGAATGAACAATGACAACTGTCTCGGGCCAATTACAGCGCGCTGCTGTAGCAGAGCCAACAGTTAAACCGCAACATTTGTCTGTAATTACACCTGCGTGTTTGTGCACGTGTGTTACCTTCAGGATCGGTCGAATCACAGACTCTTTAAACTGTCGGGAGATTCTGATGTCATCAGCTTTCTGTACATCGCCTGGGGAAAAGCACGGCGTCAACGTTAAACTCACTGCAGACTTTGTTCACCGCGATAAGTCCCGACTACAAATTTAGATAATTGGAACTACAGCAACTGAATACAAGTAAATGGAGATCTGTCAGAATGGGTTTAAATGGGTTCCCAATGTGGGAAGAAAACTCACAAGGCGTAATTCATTTAGCTGCTGTAGCGAATGATGCAAGTCAGTGTGATGTCCTCAAGTCTGTGCGTCACCGCGTTTGTGTTTGGAATTTTAAGTGTGTTTCAGTTTCTCTCACCGAGGTTGTCGGCCAGCTTTCTGCGGCTGATCTCCTCAGCTTCCTGGCGAAGTTGCAGTGCATGCTGGGCGATCTCATCACTTGCGACGTTAGATGTCATGATGAACATGGCATCTTTGCATTCGATGGTCTTCCCCTTACCGTCCGTGAGGCGGCCCTGAGAGAGCAAGAGCAGCAACGATGGAGAGATCACTTCATTACAGTTGGATTCACAAATGTTTTATCAAGCGGAAACACAGGACGAATGTAACTATAAGAATCTCTGCACGTCTCAGTGTGTTTGTCTGCACACACCTCATCAAAGAGCTGCAGCATGATGGTAAGGACATCAGGGTGGGCCTTGTCTACTTCATCAAACAGGACAACGGCGTTGGGACACGCCTTCAACAGCTTGGTCAGCTGACCCCCTTCCTCGTGTCCCACGTATCCCGGCGGGGAGCCGATGAACTTCGCCACCTGACAGACGAGGGAGAGGGTTCACACAGTGGGTCAAAATAAGTTCAACAGTGTGACACAATTAAGTATTTTGCCATCAGACCTAATCTATGTTTTCTGTTGCTGCAAACTAAGCAGGAATCCAGAAGAAAGTGAACACTGAATGAAAATAGTGGAGGTGAAATGATTAGATGCAACTCTGATTAAATGTATTCATCACCAAAGCTTCACAGAGAGCAAAATAGGGCAAAAACAACATTCATTTTGTTTTATGCATCCATTATGAGTATGAATAAACAGAATGAATCCAATGCGTCATTACCATGCATCTAAAGCAGAGTGATGCCACTTGACAGATACTCTCCTTTGAAATGAATGAATCTTTGTTACAGCAATTTATTCAACACTGTGTGTGTGTGTGTGTTTCAGACAATCAAACACTTTGGCTACTTCCTGATTTCACGCTAATGTATTTGGAACAGGTGAAAAGTATCTTACCTCGTGTTTTTCCTGGAACTCCGACATGTCCATACGGATGAAACCCTGCAATTACACGATGGATTAACCTCTCCCAGAGGCGCAACATGCTTCCAATGGTTACCATGGGAACCAAAACAACTAATTTCTTCACTAAATTGAAAGTTTATGTGTTTTATATTTATGAGAAGTCCTGTTTTCCACCTTCTGACAGAATGTTAAGATACTGGTGTGTGTGTGCGTGTGTGTGAGACGCAACATGAAATACCTTTTTGATGTCCTTGTGCATGTAGCGAGCCACCTGTTTGGCCAACTCTGTTTTTCCTGTGACAAAACAAAGACATAATTTAATTATTAAAACAGGAACGCTCACCATTTAATTACTTTGTGTGTGTGGGTGTGTGTGTGTATATATATATATATAAAAAACAAAAACAAACAATCTCTCCTTTATTGGAATACATCAGTATGCAGAGATTTTAGGAACTCAGGAAAACAAAACACTCATTTCAGACAGAAATCTCTAAGTGCTGGTCTAAATCCCGCTGCCTCCCTCTACAAAGCTTTCGATCATCTCCTGTTCTCCAGAAGCTCACATTATGTTTGTCACTAAAATATTCTGCATATAAATGCTCATATATGATATTGATGTCTTGTGTTTGGTATGCATATGGGTATGATGTGTGTGTGTGTGTGTGTGTGTGTGTGTGTCTTGTTGCTGCGTTTAATATTGATGTCTCATGGCCACTGTTTGTCGCTGAAGGCAACAGAGAATATGAACACCGTCTCGCCTTCATCTATCTCTCTGGCCTGTCATTTCACCATCTCCCTCTTTTTTTAGCCATATATCTGGCCCTTAATATCCCTCTGTCTCCCTCTTTCCTCCACTCTAACTCACACACTTCTTCATCTTGCTGTTTGAGAATATTAAAGCTTTTCTCCAAAACTAGAGATTTCCTTTAATATAGAATATCTGCTGGTACAGAGTTGATCTAAAACTCCATAGTACACGCTATGCCTAAAGAAGGCCAGCTTTTTGACCACCGATATTTTACTAAAACACTCCGTATCACAACTCTGCTTTAATGGTTTTCTGTATTGTTTTGGGTTTGTTTGCCTTTATTCTGACAGTAAGTGTGAGAAACAGGAAGAGGAAGGTTTGACGTGCAACATGGTCCTGTGCCGGGATTCGAACAGTGGACGTTTTAGATAGAGGAGTGTCAGTTTGGTCCAGACAGAATCTCAATTCATCCGCACCATCCCCAGCGAATATCCTTCATTGAAACTGCTGGCTGCTGTTGTTGTTTTCTTAGTGTGGCTCTAAGATTTGTTCCCTCTCAGTGCTGTGCGTCACAGAGAGCCTCTAGTGTTTTAAAGTGCCATTAGCTGTTTTTTTTTTATTTTGATAGGTTTCTTTGACTTTGTATTGACTTAAGTTGACTTGATATGCTGAACACCCACTATTTGACACCCACTATAGTTTAAAATAAACTAAAAACTATTTACCATTATGCAAATTAGCACGTTCTGCTTAATAAACACTACTAATGGTTCCAGACCTCAGAATTGCCGCTCACATCTCAAATTTGGTCAGTGATTAAAAGTCATATGTAGTTTCCCTGGTTGGAAATTGATTGATTATCTTTCTTATCCCTGAAAGCTGACTGAGAAACAAGTGAGCCAATCAGAGTCTTTGTGGGCGGGACTACATTTGGTAACACTGCAAAGCGGTTTCTGAGACAGACAGGTCTTGACATCTAAAATGTTTGCAGTCACTGTTGTTAATAACTACTCATGTAACCATAGAATACATTTACCATGTTAATAAAGTAATTCTTTTCCAATCCAAACAGACTACTGTTTCTCACGTGAAATTCCCTGTTCATTGTAAGAACGCTAGACACAACAAATTAGCTGACTCGGGGTGGGAACACCACTAACATTAGCTAATAGGTTGCATTACCAAGCCAGCTAACTTGCATTAATGTCATCCTTCTTTTTTTGACTTGATTTAATCAAATACAATCAAGAATCTTGCAACTAATCAATTTAATAGGCAGGTGTGAGAAACAAAATGCTGAATTAATTATTTTCTTTTTTTACTTCAAATGGTGAATTAGGACACGGAGACAAACTAATTTATTCAATACTCTGAGTTGTGTTTACATTTTACAGTGTGACACATGGGCTTTTGTAGTCTTGTGTATTCAGTTTCATTTGAAATCGGTAGGCTGGGCAGGAGGAAAACACACTCCACATACATTCAAGTGGTCTGTTTATTTTGGCAGCTACTTTTAAGAAACTGAAGAGGTTGTGGGGTTTTTTTTGGTCATCACTTCATGAGCTCAAACCATAGAACTGTGAAAGATGAGACGGTGATTTACCAATTCCTGATGAGCCGAGGAAGAGGAATACAAGAGGATGCTCTTCGTCGTACCAACCATTCTCCTTCCTCCTGATGGCTAGAGAGAGAGAGAGAGAGAGAGAGAGAGAGAGAGAGAGAGAGAGAGAGAGAGAGAGAGAGAGAGAGAGATTATTTCACTCATTTGCATTTGTTGACTTTGCTTTTGCAAGTTTCACCCAACTGAACCGAGCTGACCTGAGGGCGGCGGGTATCCCAGAAACTATGATAAAAGAGCACAGATGAGAAAAAGGTCGAAGACATTTGGTGTAAAAAAAAAAAAACTGAAAGGAGAGCAAGATGAGAGACCTCGAGAAAGCTACCCACGATGCCTCTCTTCCCCCCTCAGTCAGTGGGGCCATTAGCCAGCAGTAATTGTGTTAGCCTCCCTGGCGCGGCCATGGCGAAATCAGTTTAGCATGGATCGCAGCGCGCACACACACGCTTGCTTAAAAAGGAGTGCCTACCCAACCCTGCCATCACCCCAGCAACCACACTCACACATATACACAAAGACAAGATGATGAGGTGGGTCGGCGGGGAGTAAAGAGAGTATTTGGCCGTGGTTTCAGCCACTTGACGAAGAAGCAGACACTAGCACAAACTCATCCAAACCTGAAGCTGTTGAGAGGCCGGGGGCCAAAAGCAGAGCCATAGACGAGCAGGGTTTTGTCAACAGGATCCAAGCAAATCGATGGATTATTGGTTAGCACTGTAGCCTTGAGCAAAAAAGGCCCTGGGTTTGAATCCGCTGGCAGGGCGGGGCCTTTCTGTGTGGCCTTTGCATGTTCTTGCTGTGTCCGTCTCAGTCCACCCCACCTTTAGGCGCTGGGAGGCTCCAGCCCCTAAATCGATAGGCTGGTATAGGAAATGAATGAACGTATCCTGATTGTGTCATTCGGGGACGTTAGCATTTCAATCTTGATGAAGACGACGCCAGAATGACCACAGTTCCCTTTAATGAGCTGTGCTTCCACTCCAAGACCTGTCTCTCTCTGCTGCAGCTACACCAGTAATCCCTCTTTACTGCTTTTACATGTCGTCGTCATTCCTACAGCGCAGAGGAAAGTCCACTGGATCCTGTCTCTCCAATAAATGGTATTTTCTAGGTAATTAATTACATCTTGTTGCTCGTCGTCCACCTGAGGTGCATCAGAGTCAGTATCTTTACATAGAAACCCTCGTCAGCTTCACTGTAAACGCAACATAAATACTTTGGAGATGTAAAATATTTGAAACACAAAACATTCAGCAGAATTACTACATTTCTACAGCAACCATCAGGCCGATCCATCAAACCACTGTTCATTTTTTTTTAAATACAGTTGAGTGTTTGACTTCTACGTGACAGCTTTGCCTCTGGATTGTAAATCTAATAAGGTAAAACATGGTATGTTTTAAATGTAATTTGCTCTACTGTGAGACTATTAAAGGATTTCTGGTTTCTGAGGTCTTGCACGTCTATCAGCTCTTGAAACCCTTTCTGTTTGAGTCTGACAAGCGAGAACACGACCTCGTAAAAGCCTCGACTGAAAATAAACCCTGGTTAAGCCACATTTGTCCTTCACTTTCTGACCGGCTTCCATACACCTGCCATGTATTCTTGTCATCTTGTCATTGCCTTTACAGTTTCTGGCCAACTTGTGCTATCGTTAACAGCACAGTTTGAGATAACAAGCTTAAACGAGGCGACTCAGAGGTGTTTATGGCGACTTATCGAGTGCAGCCAGAACAAGAGAAGTGGCTGCAGAACGCTGAGGAACCAGAACTGTGAGCCCAACGACAGCCACAGCACGGGTCCTGCCAAGACGACGACACCTTTCCTGCTCACTCATTGTAATCTGCTGTGGCTAAGAGGCTCCGTGTGTGTGTGTGTGTGTGTGTGTGCTGCAGTGAAGCTAAAATTCTTCACGACAGACACAAGATCTGAGCGTTGAACTTGCTCCTAATAGCTGACAATCCTAAAGAGCAGACGCTTGGCAGGAGAAAAGAAAGCGAGGCAGAGAGAGAGATGGTGAGGCGACGTGGTCGAGAGGGAAGCAGCAGGAGGAGCCAAGATAAGGAGAGGAAAGAGGACGGAGGAGATAAAGAGGGGAAGGAGAGAGGAGTGATGGAGATAAGGAGATGGAGAACAAGGTAGAGAAACAAACGAGTGTGTCAGAGATGGACACAGAGATGAACAGTGACAAGAGGGGCTCCGACGCTCCGTCTGCTTTATCAACGGCCGTGTGAATGACAGCGTAACCTTCTGTGTGTTTGTGTGTGTTTTTAGCTGATTGAGAGCGACTTTGACAGAAGGGCACATTGACATTTCTCAACAACAAGGAAAGGAAGGAGACAAAACAAATGAAAGCTTGCTCTCTCTCTCTCTCTCACACATGCATGCAAGCGCACACACACACACACACACACACACACACCCACTCAGAGCAGTGTGTATTGGGCAGGTCTGGTTGGCTCTAACATGATTACAGAGGGATGATTCTCTTCAATAACTCTTAGCCCTGAGAAGCTAAACCTGGATCAATCTAACCTCCTTCCTGTGTGTGTGTGTGTGTGTGTGTGTGTGTGTGTGTGTGTGTGCATGCGTGCGATTGTATATCTTGCTGCAGGCCAGTTGTTTGTCATGAGTAGTTCAGGTGGAAACAGCCATTTTGGAGGCATGACAACACGCCAAATGCAAAACATGAAAAATAAATAAATTCCTAATTCCTTTTCTCAACTTGAAAGAAAAATTCTTCCACAACAATCAGGACATTGGTTCCCTTTTGCGCTGACATATTGCAGTGCATATAGATAACTAATGTTGATATATAGGATATATATAGAATTCATAGTCAACAATTTGGAAAACGATTTGTTGTTTAAGTAATTTATTAAGAAATTTCCTGCTTATCAAATGTGACAATTTCCTTTTTATCTTGGATTTATAAAATTGTAAACAAAATATCTTTGGGTTTTGGACTGTTGGCCACACGAAACATGTCAGATGTTTGTTTTTTCCACATTCCACCGCTACAACACCCCACGCATGAGCATTTACAGGCTTAATGATTAACAAAAAATAATCAATAAATGAATGGATAATGAAAATAATCATGAGTTGCAGCCGTATAGATCAATTTTTTTGTATCATTGTAAGATTTCATGCTCGTGCTGTAGTAAAATGTGTGTGTGTGTGTTGTTTCTGAGATTACATCATCTGGTCGTGTGCAGCTCCCTCTTCTCTCTTTATCGCCACATCCCTTACTCACTTGTTGTGTCCTTATCTACAGCACATCCCTTCCTCTCTTCCATGCTCCATCTCCTCATCTCTAAACCTCTACTTCCGCTCTCTCCGACTCTTTGGCAGTTTCCTGCTCGGCTCACCTTTGATAAAATATAAAACGTACAGTAGATAACTTGCAGATGGATCCTCTTGTCTGCCTCTCGGCCTCCTTTAGGCATGTCACATGTTCTCTCGCTCACTTTCTCTGTGTGTGATATATTCACTGTAATACTTCTCAGAGATCAATAAGCTGCTCCTTCATCACTGTGGCGACGTCTGCTATAGCTTTCAGGACAATTTGCCATGATAACAACAATCATTCATCACCTTGCCAAAGACTACAAGTCCCACTCTTCTCTCTTCCTCCATTGACTCCCAGCAAAACCTACGTTGACACTTGCAACTCCAACAGCGCCACTGTTTGTATTTTGGTTTATAGCAATCTATACTTTGTATTTACAGAATTGTAGTCGTGTCGTTTTTTGTATTTTTTTCTGATGAAGTCTCGAGGCAAAAATCAGAGTTGTTCTCCTGTTGGTTATAAACTCTGCAGTATTTGCTCTCTCAAGAACATTACAGATTATATTATCTGCTTCTAGCTTTGGGAGTGAGTTGATTATTTTCACAAATCTGTCCAAGATTGTAAAAAAAACACACAGCCTCTTTCTTGGCTGAAGAACCTTTTCTGTGCGCGCGCGCACGCACACACGCACACACACACACACACAAACACACACACACTCGCTCTCTCATCTGCGGATCAATACGTGGCCTCCATGGATGCCTGATGTAATATCAGCTCTTTACTGTCTGCTGTGTTATTGTGCTCTAACTCATCCTCCTTCCTCTTCTCCATGCATTACATTGGCCCTCTTTGTCTTTCTGTCGATGCTCCGAGCTTTCTGGTTCGCAGCTACTTCTCTGCCATCTTCTCCCATCAGCGTTCACGTCTCTTTTTTTTCTCCTCCCATTGCCTCCATTTGTTTTTCCCTTCCTGCCTCCATCACTTTGCTTTTTCATACGTCCGTCCCTGACTCCGTGTGTTTCAAGGAGGGGGAGACGGACGGCACACAGCATGGAGGAACAATGATGGAAAGATGCAGAAGGTGGATGCCACACAGTGAAATTAGTAAAGGACAAGAGGAGGGTGAAGGAGAAAGAGTGCGCGTGATGAAGAACGAGGGGGTAAAAGAGAGAGATGGAGGGAGAAACTGGGGAGAGAAAAGGGAAAAGAGACAGAGGAGGAGGGGCGAGTCTGTAGTATGTCTCCTCTCTCTGTAATCGTGTTAACTGGCGGCTCCAAGCCTGGCCTCTTCAGCTGTCACACACAAGCACGCACAAGCACGCACACACACACACACACACGCATGCACACAGCACCTGTGTATGCCTGACAGACAGCTCATTCATCACAATTAACCAATTACAGCCTCCGCCGGTCTGTCTGAACCCGCCTACTGCGGAAGGGAAGGGAGGAGAGCAAGAGGGAGGAAAAGGAGGAGAGTGGAAAACAGAAACTTGCTGAAAAGAGAGATTGGAAATATAAAGCAGTGAGGAAAACAAAGAGGAGGAGGGCAGGGAGTCGTGTTCACGTGCAGTTGTTATTTTTGCGGTGTGAGGTGATTGTGTAGGCATCCGTTCAGCTGCATATATAATGTTCCACGTGTGCGTTTACCTGAGGCCACAGTATTGATGGCCCCCTCCTGTCCAATGATGTGCTCCTTCAGCCTCCTCTCCAGGGGGAACCTCCTCCTCTCCTCCGCCTCCCGCCGAGCCTGCACCTCCTGGAACTAGACGGAGGTGAAAACGACAAACGTACAGAAAACAGATCAGACAGTCGGTGAATCAGGAGGAGAAAGCAAGAGGGATATAAGGGAGCGTGCAGGGAAAAGGGACATCAACTGTCAAGGGAGAAACACAAGGGCTTTGAAGAGTTTGCAGGCCTGCCCCTCTTTACTCCTCCATCTCTTTATCATCACCTTTTCTCCACTGCCAACTTCACACCCCCACCACACTGAAACACGGAAAGAGGGAGTGGCTGAACACATCCTTAGACTGTTGTGCAAAGCTCGAAACCCTTTCTAGATGCAACAACAAAGCTGTTTCTTTCCCTTTTAATTCCTATTAAAAAGTATTTATTTTTTTATGGAGTTTTTCATCGACAGAAGGCGTCACGTGTTGCACAGACTGTAAAACCCTTTGAGGGATATTTGCGATTTGTGGCTACATAAATACAGCTGACCTAACCGGACTCTCAAACTCCAGTCCTTTGTTTCCCAAAACGCTTGGAAACCATTTACTTCAATCCCTTAATTTGTTCCTACAGGAAATGCTTTCATTGATAAATGAAGTCATACAAGAAGAAAGGTTAGGAGTCAACGTAACAAAGATGAGCTCTCACACACTATCAAAACTTATGATAAATAAACTGAATAGCTACATCTCAGGTTAGAGAACTTCAGGCATTTTGTTACTTGGCTTAGCTGCTGAACAATGGGCATACACAAAATGAAGAAAGCCTGGTTATGAATACAATGTTTATGCCAACTATCATTTTGTTAGATTAGGTGCCACGTAAAACATTTCCCAGCAGCTATCTTCTGTCCATCTTCCTACTTCTCTATCTTTGCCTCCATTTCTTGGAGACACACTTCCTTCTTTTCTGCTGATTTGATCTCTCTTTCCACCTCTCTCTGTCTCTTATCGTTCCCCCTTATTTTCATGTCTCATTTTCACACTTACGTCCCCCCTCAGGGAGAGGAGTCCCCATTTCTTTCTCGCAGCCGCCCCATGACTCATTCATCCTCTCCTCTTTGTCCCCTCAGACTCAAGGTTTTCACCCTGCAGTGGAGGCAGGCTGTTTATTCTCTCTCTCCATCTTGCTTAGCTGTGGCCTGCTGTCAAGCTGCTAGATAACTACGGATAACTTGAGTTTTATTTAAGAAAACCGCAGATACAACTTCTGCTGCTATCCACCTGTGAACTACCAAGAGCTCAGCAGTGAGGAGGCCCTTCAGTCAGCTGATTCTGTTGCTAACCAAGCCTCCAGATCACCCTCAGTCAGACTCCTACATTTAAATCCCATTTTAACAAATCACAAAAATACAAACTATCCAAGAAAGTGTTCCACAATGTTGAACTGATTCTCACTGATAGCATTCTTGGTGTATTTTTGAAGCATTTGGGATGTTTATGGCCTTCAATGTGAAAAAGTGCTGATTCAGATCTCCATGATGTGTATTTTAAGAGATGGCAATAGTAAATAAATTATTTTGTGTATATATTTTATACCACATATCTTGATAACAACAATGTGAACAATAATAATAATATAATAATGTGACAATATTTTGGAGACAGAAGATATTTATACTCAAGAAATTTGAGAAAAACATTAATTGGTAATGTGAACGTTGAGTAAGCGTGTTAAATAATTTCACTTAAGTGAAGTCTTTCTGAAGATTTGATTCATAACCTGGCTATGCATTGTAGTGTGCATTGATTTATTTTTATTAGGCTTTAAGATCAAGGTAAAAAAAACAACAACAACAAAAAAGCAAAATCACAATTTTAAAATTACAGTTATAGATTATATCTAGTAATATGACAAAATCTATATGAAGTTGATATATAATCCAACTTTTAACCCCAGTTAACCTCCACCAGCTTTCACCACTCTAATACTCAATAGCACCTGTCACTCAGTCAGACTGACACAGACCTCCTGAGGAGTGTGTGTCTGTGTGCGTGAAGGCAAGTAAATGACACAGATGTCTGTTGAGTCAGACCGGGCCACAGGAAACAACTCCAGTATCACAACATTAGTGTGCATGGAAACTAATGTTGTTTTAATCGCTTGCACATTCTGCACAACTCGTATGGAAGCACAACTACATTAGCGCTTGCGTCTTTGTGAGCGCGTCATACTTTTCCCTCCCACTCCTGCAGTGCGGTGCCGACTTCTCCCTCCTTAGCATAGGCCCGTGCTGTGTGTCCCAAACCATTGGTCTGCAGGGGGTTGGCACCTGTATGCAAGCATGCAACACACACACACACACACACACAGTTGATACATTAGGAAAAAATCCAATAATTTGTAGCCACTCATAAAATGATAATAATTTGAACATAATTTCTCGCTCTCTTTTTTTTAAATTATTATTCTTAAATGTGCTTATCCTGTTTTGTTGTAAGTACTAACTGCACACACCACCTCAGCAGGAGGGTCCTAACGTCGATCCAGAGAGTGAGGTTAGGGGTGAGAGGTCACATGGGTTCAGGGGTCACTGAGACTAACTGCAGTGAAGCAGGAGGCCCATGCAATGACCCTGTAGGGGGTTTCATATCTGCAACGCGTGCCAATAACGCACGCTCCGACCCCTACACCCACGCACCAACATCCTGGATTATTATACAATCTATACACACTGCAGGTTGTTGCAGGTTGGGGGCCCATTGGGGGACACAGGAACGCACACTTCCACACAGCAGGAGGAAACATTTTGTTAAACGTACTATCTTTAAGGGGTCGGAGTATAAATGAGGGAGAAACATAATGTCACAGCACGTGTGGAGTGTGCCAGGACCGAGTCAGTGGTGGGCTTGTCAGTGAAGACGCTTAGCGGTGCCTTCTGCCCTGACCTGTGCCACCACTCTCAACCCACAGTCACCGACACACACGTGCCTCCACATGAACGAGTGAATGTTTCCATCACACCAGCTACACACAGGCTACACATTTGAAAAACATGCTGAATGGTATTGAAGAATGCAGGTGCTGCTTGTTCCTACTGCTCAGAGCACCGACCGCAGAGCCTAATAATCACTGTGATGATTATCGATAAACCCCTAAATTTTGTGACCTGCTCACGAAGCTATCGATCTCAACAACAATGCACCACTACTCCCCCCCCCCCAAAAAAAAACATGAAGGAGGATAGCAATAAAGTACCCACACACACAGGACATAATAAATAGCATCATTTAGGGCTTTAATATCAGGCCAACCCTCTGGGCCATAGCACTTTATAACAGGATCAACACAAACGACACTCACACAAAAAGACACACATACACACACACACAAAAAGACACACACATACACACACACACACACACACACACACACACACAGGATCCCTTCATTAGGAGTGCTTTAGTTATGCCTATTAGGAGTCCCCTCCTCTTTCCTATTTCCTCCTCCCTCTTTCACTGCAGCTGGTGGGAGAGAGCCCCTGCTGGTCTTTGTGCATGCGTTTGTGTCCTTGTATCTGCATTGTGTGCGTCTGTGAGCATGTGTGTGTCTCTCCTGGCCTCCTACCACCTACAGAGACGTCCATTACCGAGTGCCCCTGGCCACGGGCCTGATGTGGAGCCTGGGGAGGAGCTAGAGAGCCTCCGCAGGTAGTGTGAGGGACTGTGGGCCGAGGAGACGCCCGAGGGTGGGCCTGGAGACTGTGATGGATGGAGATGTGAGTCGAGGGCCGGCTAAGGCCAAAAGAGCAAACGCACGGCTGGTGGAGTAACATGGACGCACACAAACACAGGGGAAATAACAAGGCATGGAACATACAGGACTCTGTACAGAAACACACACAATGTGCACATACATGAAGGACACAACATGCACCCAAATCCACATAGATGTCCCGAAGCCATGGCAGTTTATAAGATTTTTGTGATGATGTAAAAATTTTTTAAAAAGATGGATAGCAGGCTACAGAGAGGAAACGGATAAAAAAAAAAAAGAAAAAAAGACAACTGACACAAGCTTTGTCAAGAATAATAAAACATGCATTAAAAACTTGTATATAAGTCTTTAATTATGCACCCATTCACACAGAATCACACATGCACATGGACAGTAATGTGTTTGTGATTGAAAGTCCGTGATGTCATGATTGTTATTGCCCGTGATGGTGGCGCCAACCCGGCAACGGCCCAGTCGTGCGAGCAACAACCCACCCCGTCTTTAATGTGATTGTCTAAAAACAAATGTCTCTGCTTTGTGAAATTTCTTACCTTTTTAATTCAAAAATGCGTCTGCAGAACATTTGATCG
Source organism: Nannoperca obscura (assembly GCA_036024295.1). Lineage (NCBI taxonomy): Eukaryota > Metazoa > Chordata > Actinopteri > Centrarchiformes > Percichthyidae > Nannoperca > Nannoperca obscura. Next base: position 18,684 of record JAVQJL010006587.1, read on the forward strand.
AGTTAGAGAAAGTGATTTGTTTAAGCGTACAGAGTGCTTACAGATGCAGGGGGTGAGACGGGCAGACAGAGCTTTGAATGCACCATCCATCATAAACATAAACAAGACATTAATACTAGTTTGTGTGTGTAGTGAAGGTTGGGGTGTTTGATTCCCCCCCTCCCCCCCCCCAAACCCCTCCCCCGTGTTTTTAGATTAAAAACGTATCAGCCTAAAGAACAAGAACTACAAGCTAAGATTCACAAAGGGGCGGCTTGTACGAACTCAAACATATCAAAAGGATGAAAGCGTACATGAATATATGTATATTTTTATTTATGAAATGGCGGCACAAACACACACGTGCTCTCACACACACATACGCACTCACAAAGACACACACATCCTGTGACTGTGGAGTTACCCCAAGGGCATGTTCTGTATGGGAGGTCACAGTTCAACTAGGCCTAGCTTGTTTAAGAGCTGCTCGCCTGGAAACTAGGGGGGGGTATTCTGCCCCGAGGGTCTATAAATGTGTCTGTGTGTGTGTGTGTGTGTGTGTGTGTGTCGGTGGAGCTGAGTCAACGACAGGTGCGAGTGTAATGGGGGTGAATGGAGAGGGGGCATGAACAAGTGATCAATTTCAAATAAGCTTTGTAATACTGTTTATATTACTCGGGAGTGGAAGCACTGCGATGATGATACATGGAAAGCTTTTGAAAGCTGACGGAGACGATGCTTGCCTGCAGCTCGGTGGGCAGACTGAGAATCGTTTAGTTTGGATAGCAAATATTACGATAAGGAGCCTGGCAGGTGTCCTGGTAAAACTACAACCATTGAATTGCTCATTTGTTTCCTCAAATTAATTAATTGCACAATAGAATTATAATTCTCTCGCATGAATAAACAATACAGAAACAATCGTATCCCATAAAAGACTTGTGTATATCTACGTATCTCTGTATGTAACTAAATAAAGCCATATGAAATTAAAGTGTTTAGGAGGAAATAGGCGTGAATTGTACACTTACACTTGTAAACTTACATTTTAAAATGTATGAGTGAAAATGTAAGTGGCACCAAAAATAACTAAATGTTCCACCAAATATCACTGAAAACTGTTAAACAAACAAACATACAGGACTGAAAACACAACCTCCTCAGTAGAGGTAGTAAACGATCAAGAGTGAGCATTAACCAGCCTAAGAACAGATAAAGACATTCTGTTAAACCACTGGGACTTTTCCCTTCTGGTGGACAATATAATTGAGTTCTGTCAGATTATTTTAGCTGAGACTGACAGAGTTCAGGTGACAGTTCATGAGGGACAGACTTATTTAAGCAATCCTCCATCCTCTTCTCCTCTCTCTGTATGTTATAGGTGGTCAGGATGGAGCCCCTCAATAGAAATAAAATAAAATGAGGAACATGAATATGAGCCACAGTAAAGTCAAGAACACTCAACCTCAACTAAAGATTGCAACTGTTTACGTGCTTGTTAGGGAATAAACACATGTCACTGTGATGCTGAACTGCAGAGGTGTTTGCAAAATATGCACAGGAACAACTTATAGTCTGTGTGTAGCTATCTAGACCCTAAGATGTCCCTCATGGAGGGAAAATGGGGTTAGGGACGGATGTGACGTACCAGCTTCCAGCAGCATGCGGACGGCGCGCGGGTCGTCAGCCAGTGTGGCGTAGTGAAGCGCCGTGCAACCAAGGAAGCCAGCCCTGCTGCTGAGCCTGCTACTGAACTCGTCCTCTCTGGACACGAGGACTGCAGGGAGGAGCAGGGAACAGTACACAAGATTTGATTTTTCAGAACATGCACTGGTTGACAGAAAAAAAACAAAAAAAAAAACAAGAAGAGAGGCGCAAAAAGCCTGCTGTGAACATGGTCCAATTGTAAGATTTGTACTAAAGTTAAAACGATTCTGAAGTCGGACACAAACAAGTGATAAAAACAACGCATATCCATTTAATGAGTTTAGACTTAAAATGAACTTAACAGAAAACACAATTCCTCAAAGACTGGAATAAGAGAGGCATGACTCCAATCTGAGATGCAAAGATTACACTTTGTGGAGCATAACAGAGGAGTATGATGACATAACAAACAACTTTAACTGGAAATGTTTGAGCCTTTAAATCCAGAAGATCTTCCTTTAATCTATTCACAGTCAATAGAAAGGCTCCAGAAAGCGTGACACTGATAACGCTGTAGACTATAAAATTGTCTTTCCTGTTTTCAGATTTACAAGAGTTGTTCATTTTCACAGATTTAAGCTCAACTGTCCAACATGATAATAGTAATGCGAGTTGTGTTTTAGGGTCTCCTTTGCTGTGCTCCTTATTAATAATAAAGATAGTCTATCATTCTCTCCTTACTTCTCTTTTTCATAAGAGCACTCATCTAGTGCCACTCCTCTATCATCCATTTTTATTTTTTCCGCCTCCTTCCTTTCCTCCTTGGTATCCATCAATTCCTTTCATCACTTGCACCCTCTTCCTCCCTCCCTGCTCCCTCCATCCCAATAACTTTGTCTCATCCATTTCCTGACTTCCTCTCCCTCCCTCATCATCCCATCCATTTCCTTCAATCCCTCCCTCCCTCTATCACCCCTCCAAAACATCCACACCTTCCTCCTTCTCCTCCGTCTTTAACCTCTCCCCATCCATTGCAGCTCCATCGCTTTCTCTCGCTTTCTTCTACCGCCTTCCTCCTTTCATTTTCCTTCCTCCATCCATCCCACTCTTTTTCTCCATCTCTCTGGCAGTCTCTCTCTGTAGTGCCTGCGTGTGTGTGTGTGTGTGTGCGTGTGTGTGAGAGAGAGAGAGACAGGGCAGGATAATCATAGCTAACCCAATAAAGCGTCGCACAGGCCCCCCTAGCCCATCCATCAGTGTGCGTCTGGGAAACGCTTCCCCACGCTACGCCGGCCCCACGTGGACCCAAACCTGACAGCCATATAAATGTCTGCAATATACATATCCCATATAAATATGTCTGCAGAAGCCCAACACAGACTGGGGGGGGGTAAAGTGTGTGTGTGTGTGTGTGCCATCTTGTCTGTGTGATTGTGCGCAGCTTGGAAGAAAAACAAATAAAAACACACACTACTTGTCACAGAACATAGAAAATAAATAACGTGAAAGAAATGAAACATGTACATATATGCAAATGTGTATGCAAATTATAATGTCTCATAATGTCTGGTTCAACACTTGGGATTCATATGTGTAATATAGCAACCGCACACACAAACACACACACAGTGTTTTCTTTTTCACCTTCCAGTGAGTGGATGCCTTTCTCCCGTGAGGTGTCATAAACGTTGTTGAAGTGATCTCCGGCGTTTGGGTCGGCACCGGCTTCGAGCAGAACCTGCACCACGCTGGAAAACAACAAAACACACGGGACGCACATTTAAATGCGTGACAACCTCTTCCACTGTTACAATTTAGTATTTACAGCCAGCACAGCTTAAAGATATAATGAAGTCTACGCGTCGGCCATATGGATCAAATATTCTATCGTAATATGTGTACATTAATATTGCGGCCAGCATTTTATGTAACTTTCGATTAAGAAACTCTTTACAGGTTAAGTATCTGAGGGTTCCCCCATTTTTGGTTAATCCAGTGTATTAAAAACAAATGAAGGTTCTTTCTTACATTTATTGAAAAAAATGTTGTAAATCCAACATCGTCATAAAGCAGCCTTCTCATTTACAACAGTGAGCACAATGGCCTGATACAACCAGAGATATTTAGGGGATAGCCACCTCGGATAAATGGTTTAGTCCACTCATTTCCCCAACCCTCATCAAGCCTTATTGTTCCTTAAAAAACACATGCAAGCATTTGTGCCTCAGCACCTAAATATACATAGTGAGGTTACAGGAAGTGTGATGCCGACGGGATGTGGGACTGGGACGAGGCTTGCTTCATTCACGTCATCAAACGTAACCTCGACCCTTTAACAAAGTCTCTGCTGTCCTCACGGCTTGAAAACCAACACACTGTACACAGATGCAGGCGCAAATATCTGATTCCTCAATTGACAATGACTCTTCCACAGGATTTACTTCCACTTCCCGTTGCGGTGGATACACTCCAATGGCCGCTCCCCTTATTCACTACACACTTGTCTGCTTCGTAACATGTACATATGTGCACATGGAAGGGGCAAGGGTCGGGCCTGTTTCCGGCGCCGATGTGTGTGTGTGGGGGGGTCTGTGTGTAGTCCTTCATTGGAGCGTACTGCCTTATAGAGCAAACACGAGTACCTCGGCAACACCACTCACTGTGACCCGACGCACATTCCAGGTACCGTCTCTCCGTCGACCGAGCACACTCACACTTCACGTTTACCACCATGAACGTGATCATTGGCTTTGACATTGAGACACAGACGAAACACAGAGAAACTTGTCGGCTCGCCTGTGCCCGCTGAGAACCCTGCCAGTACGCTGCTGGCTGCAATTAAACCTGCGACTACGTAATGCAGCCTGGGAGGGAGTGATGGATCATTTTTAGCTCAATAGTTATGGCAGGAGCCTGAAAGGGCTTAAACAGAGCAAAATGATTATTCACAAGAGGGTTTAGAGCAACTGCACTTGACCACGTAACAGGCTACGGCTTCTCTTTAGGAAAACTGAGTACTGACTGGAGATATGACGTCAAGACCGATAGAGCAACTGCGTAACTCTTGTGTTACACCTACAGAAAAAGTACTGGTTAAAATAAAAAATCTGATCTGGACAAAATATTTAATATATAAAATGTGCATTTGACAACAGACTGAAAGTAAAAGTTAGAGAGATTAAGTTCTCTATAAAAATGTTCTTAAAAACTGAAAACTGCTCATGGTGACATTCAATCCATCCTTTCATCCACCACAACAGTCTAAAACTAAACATACTTAAGTCTGTTATTAGACATGATCTCAAATCTTTCGAGAAGCTGGAACCAGCAAATGTTTGGCAAAAGAAATTACAGTCAAATGATTATCAAAATAGTTGGTGACTTAATTGATCAAAGAATCATTTCAGCTGGAATGAAACCTGGTACTGTCGCTTGTTTGGGATACCAAGATCAAAAATCACAGCATGGTATACCATGCACACAAAATATTCCCCTTTATAATTCCCTTTATCTCCAGTAAAATGATTAAAATCTGACCAGACATTGGTGGTTTGTGTTGTCGCTCCTGTGGGAGAGCGAGGCTGAGAACAGCCTGGCCAGGTCTTTGTGTCTGACCTTGCTGAGGGGGTATAAAGGACTATCGGGGGGTCCCCTTTTGTTACTGTATCACTGTGGCTGGGGGCGGCAGGGGGGCCGTGACCCACGGAGGGCTCTCCTCTCACCCTTGCAAGCACTTCTACAAACACATCGATGCATCCTCCGAGACACATACAGACACACACACACACACAAACTCAAACTATGGTTGGTCACACGAGGCTGGGCAGGACTGTGTGAAGAAATGAGATGGTCTGAAAAGGGTTAATGGCATCAGTAAAGGTAAACACGAGGAGGGATAAAGAGAGGAAAACTGCAGAGAGGAGGAGGAGAAGGAGGCGGAGTGGATGAAAGGAGGGAAGTGCAGTTAGAAAGATGAAAGAGGGAGATTTAATTATACAGGATAGTGCTAAAACTAATGAGCTTTTGAAAACAGTTTATGGTTTTACTAATCAACTGATGATCAAGTGGCTAACTTTATTTGGGACATTTAGGAGGAGAGTTGCAGCACTAATGAGGCCAAACTGAAGGCATGCAGAGGTTAATTAGGTTAAACGCCTATTTTTAAAGGACTGCGCCAAAAGTTTAAATGACAGACTTCCTAATACGATTTTACCAAATCAAATGTTATCTGTAAATTACAAGATTGTTTTACCTTCATAACTAAACTTAAACTAAACTTGGAATGGAACTGGGAGTCAGCTTCTTGCTCACGAACATTACAGCGGGACAGATGCTTGAAGGTTTGACCAGTTAAAGGACGTTCTCGCTGCTTTACCACCATCCAGCTTTTGCATCGAAAGCTCGACTTGATGAGCGCTGCTCACGTAACAAGCCGGTGCTGAGGCTGGTAGATTTAATCTTCCAGCCAGTGTGGCGGTTTGCCAGCAGGTGACTGGTGTTACTGCTGAGGGGCTGGTGTTGGTTTCCCGTCCTTGCCCCGGAGGGAAGACAGGAAACTAACACTTCCGTCTGTCCTGTGCTATAATAGACACCTGAGCCGAACTGACCATCCATGTCTCTGACCACCTGGCCCAGACGCTGGACCTCACTTGACCTCATCTCACCTGGTGCACACCTGGGGTCAGATAGATGCCAGGAAGAGAGGTTCACTTCACTCAGTTTCTTCCTTTTTTATTTCAGACAAATAACCTGGTTGGTAAAAATGTTTTTTGTTTGCAACTTTATTTAGTAGCAAATTATGACATCTACATTTAGAAGACCCATATGAGACGGCAATATTTTGGAAATATCCTCGTTTTATCTTACTTTATATACCATGAACTTGTAAGTAACCATGTTTGCAAAAATCAAAAGCTCAGGTTTATTACGTTTGTAAAACTCCAACAAACGTAATTTGTCATGCAGCAGATCGGTTTCAAATATTACAAGGCGGAATGGTAAAAGAAGAAACCGCTGCATTGGGCTGATTGGATGAACAACAGACTCTTACTGCAGTTTCTTTAATATACTGTAATTCAAACGTTGTAGTAGATACAGGGCATTACAAACAACAACAGCCCCACAACCTGTAACAACAGGAGAGAAAGTGGGAAAAGGAATAATAGCAAAAATGAATGAATAGATATAAAATAATAAATCCTGTTGGAAGCACTATGTGCTGGTAGAAGCAGTGCTCTCGCTGCAGTTTGGCAAAAACAGCACGTCTCCAATGTGTCAAACAACTCGTCACCTCGCCGTGCCGTCCTTTTACCCCACGGCATCATGACTAGAATGGTTGCAGTTGCGCGCGACTTGGCCTTATGTGTGTTTTTACTGTGTAGAAAAAGCTGCCTACCATGGTTGCATGACGGTCCATTAAGTTGTCTACAGCTCCAAGTGTGAAATGAAACCAACAGAACAATAACAGCTTTCACAAGATAATACAACTTTTCTAAGTGCGACCTCCTTTAAAACATTTAAGAAGCCTAATTTTTCAACTCATCCGACTTAAACCCCGTCACTTTTTACTCTCTTTAAATTAGAGGTGCAAAGTGGTGAAGTTCAACTTTTAACAGCTATAGTTACTCTCTCAATAACTGCATGGTCACTATGTAGCTTTGAAACCAAAAAAAGGAGATGGTGATCGCTCATTTTCCAGCACTGTATTCTTAGGGAACTCCCTACTTTACCAGCGCACACATGTTGAAAATATATATATTATATTCTTAAATGAAAACCCATTCATGCGGAACAGGGTAGAAGAAGTTTATATTGTTGTCAGTGCCCACCTGAGGAAACATTGTTTTGAAGAAGAAACAATGATATCCCATACATGGCAACTGATTCTGTGACCAAATCAGTGTTTTGCATCACAGTCGTGTCGTATTGTGACCAAATAATCATAATATTTCCTCTGGCGATTTTCACCTTTATTCAATCCGGCTAATCCCGGGCCCAAACCCATAATCCCACTCCACATCACTCTCTCTCCACAGCTAAACTATTCTCTCCTCTGCTTCCCAACGAGCCACTCATCATCCTCTCGTTCCATCATCCCTACGCTTTCCCTCGTTTCGTCTCCCTCTCCCTCCCATTGAGGCGCTCGGCCGACAGGTCGGAACGGTCAACAGGCGTTACACTCGGCCGAGCGCTCATTGTGCACGTGAATGCAGCGAGGGTGGGATGGAGGGAGAGAAAGAGAGATGGAGATGGGTATTGTGTGTTAAAGAGTGCAAACAGTGGGACGGACCCTGCGCCTCCCTGATTTAGCCCCACATCAAAGCTAAGCAAACACACACACCCTGAAGTCTCACCCTTAATTCTGACACGCCACCCTCTACTCCACCCATGATTCTCTCAACACAGCCGCAACTCGACCCCTGAAGGTGGACGCTACAAGAAACAGCCAGAAGACTCCACATTTTCCTCCGAAATCCTCTGTTTCATGGAACACGGTTATCACTAGGTCTAGGAAAATATAAATACAATGTGTGTGTGTGTGTGTGGGGGGGTCAACAATAAGATCCAAGCTGACAGTCTAGCTACGGGCTGAACCTTGTTCATGAGTAATGCTCCCTGTGTTTTCACTTAACGGCTGCAAATAAAGTTGTGTGTGACTGAGTAATAGGTAGTTGGCCTGTAAGATATTTCGTATAAACTCCCCTTGTCTGTTTGTCTGTCTGTGTGTGTGTGTGTGTGTGTGAGAGTGAGTGTGAGAGAGACATGTCTGACTGATGTGTGTGAACCAATGTCTTCCCTGCAGCAGTGACGGCTCACTGGGGGGTTGGAAGACGGGATTAAACACAGAGGAGTGTCACTGCCTTGCTGAGTTATAGCACTCATAACACACACACACACACACACACACAGGATAGTACAGTGACACACATACACAGACAGAGCGCACAGACACAAACACCCATACTACCAAATTTGTATCCAAAAACACATGACACACATCGATACGTTACACTCCGACAATCACTCAGCACGTCGTTAAACATAAAGACATACTGGAGCTCAAACATAATGGAATAATCAAAGCTTATGATCGGATTTGTCTCTGAGGAAGAGTTACAGATCGAACAGCAAGTAGAAGAGAGTGCGGCTAACAATTATTTTCATTAACAATTCATTTTACCATCAGTTTTACCATTTATTAATTATTGTCTATAAAATGGCATGTGAACAAGGCCCATCAAGTTGACGTCTACAAATCACTTGTTTTGTCCAAATTCCAAAATAATTTGAGGGACTGGAACCAGCAAATGTTGAATTTTTCTTGATTATTATTATTAACCAAACCAACACTTTAAATATTTAACTATTAGAACACAATATAAAATGAAGAAAATCTGCAATCTAAAACTTAAACAAATTATATGCTCCAAACCTGAAACGATCAAGATGTTTCTTTTTCAGCAGCATTAATTCAAACTTTCTTACGAACTTGAAAAAGGAGCAATTGGGACCCTGAGATGAGCTCATTTTAAGCTATTTTCATATTCAAATTTCACATAAAGCTTCTCACGGACACAAGAAGCCCTTAAACAAAAAAAAGTGACCACACAGTCCTGATGGAGAAAAAAAGAAAAGAAAAGCTCTGTAAATTGGATTTGGCCCGGCCTTAACCTCGGCCCCTCTCTGTGTTTTGTGTGTTCTGGGGGCCAGGAGGCTAATTTAATTTGTTGGACAGAGAGAGATGGGGGAACGGGTAAAGACCGTCTGTCAGTCTGAAAGTCACACTTTGTACTTCTGAAGACCTACTGTAACAACTAGAGCAGGGACACGGATGACATGTGCTCACTTACTAACTCGGGCAGACAGCTGCGTAATACCACGAACACCGCGTTACCGTTACATACGCGCTTCAGGGAGGGCATCTCAGAACGCTACAGCACTTGTTCATAGGGCTTAGTCAGATGAAACACACACACACACACACACCTGTGCTGTCGATTCATGGCAGCCACCATGAGAGCGGTCCAACCTAGACGATGGCGGTAATTTGGGTCGACTCCCTCTTTTAACAGCCTGATGGGGAAAAAGAAACAGAAATTGGTCGTAATTTATACAACTTTCTATAAAGTAATGGTATCAATATGTTAGTAGTGATGGTGCTTTGTTAGTATCTTAACACATACTGAGATATAATGATGCTAGAATAAAGGATGTGTTCACACTTGTGAAAACAAAAGATCCGGCTGGCCAGCTGCTTGTGTGGCTGTATCAAAGACATGCCTTGTTAGACACAGCAGCATGAAACCATGATGTCTTTGTGTTTATCTGAAGCCACACACTTGCTCCTCGGCCAGTTAATGTGTCCGTGTGTGTGAGCCAGGTGTGTGTTGAGTTTTCTGCCCGAGGGAATGACATCAGGTACTGAAGTGGCACGGTCCGTATAAGTGTGTGTGTGTGTGTGTGAGAGAGTGGGTGCGTAAGTGATCCGTCTGTCGTCTCTTGTGCCGAGCAGGGGCAGACAGTGTGTGTGTTTACAGTCAACACAGTGGACTCTGTCTGGTCTGCGCTCAGCTCCGACGCTCTCTGGCTCTGTTTTCACTGCCTGGTCTGCGCACAGCGGGGTTAGGGCTCCAGTACAGCTGCGCCCGAGCTCTTCAGGGTGCAGTTGCTGTTTTAGTTCAGTCAAACTGAGCAGCTCACACTAGTTTAATTTTACCAGAAGGTTACGTAAAAAAAAGGGGGAAAAAAGGGACAAAGCGGGAAGATAGAGCTTTTTCATTTCACAAAACATATACACGGCAGAACTGGAAAAGCACTGTAGATGAATGGAGGAGGGAAAGGGCTTAAGTCAAGTGCATCGAAGAACTGTCATAATGTGACAGAGAAAGACAACAGAGTGTCAAGAATATTTGTAAAACCTGCAATCAAACTAGATCTTAAGAAAGGGTTTACCAACCTAAACCGAAATGTCTTGAATGTGGGTTTTACTGTGAGCTATATAATCACAAAAACAACATGTTGTTTCACAAGCTAGGCTCCAATAAAGGGTATATTAACTATTTCAACCAATAACATCTAAACATATTCAATATAAGCAAAGATTATGAACTAACAACAGCTGCCATACCTAAAGTTCCAGCATCGTTATCAGCATACACGAACCCTTAACAATGCATAAATGAAGCCTGTGTCTCAAAACAGCACATCAACTTCAAATGCACCATCAGGGGTTCAAATTTCTAATCTCAAGTTTATAAAATGTTCCGCCACAGTTGGTAGCACGACTGCTTTTATAAAGCCCGTGTGAAAACGAGACCTCTATCCTTTCCACTGCCTCTCAGCAGACAGACACACCCTGACACTTCTATAAACTAAACCCAAGCACTTAACACATCTGTGATCGGCTGACTGTCTCACTGCACTCTCACCTCCGCCATCTGCCACACGGGCACAGGTAACCCAAGCTGACACACATGAAGAAGCACACTGATGCAAACACCCAACGACGCACTGTACATATACAAGAAAGGATGGAACACACATTTACGTGATAATCGCCCAAAGGCGAGGAGCATGACTCACAGGAAATAAATTCTTTATTATTTTGCTGTCACAAGCAGAATTTCCACACCAAGTTGTAGGCCCGTGACACCGTGCATGTCTGACTACAGTGAGAACAGTTTGTATTACTCAATATCTGTAACGCAGTATCATCAGCAGAACAGATGGGACCAAGAAGTACTGTAAGCCAGGTAAAGCACACAAAGGCACAGAGAGGCACACGCACCCTCCTGGCATACTCCTTGCACTCTGAGTGCACAGGGAAAGTGTCGGGGACGGTGTTTGAGTTTAAAGGTTGGACTCAGAGGAAGGGTGCATTTTAATTTGCAAGTTATAAAAGGTTTTTTTTTGTTAGTTTTTTTTAAAGGTAATTCAATGCAAGAGTAAAAAATATTTTTAAAGCTTAAAATCAGCCAGAAAAGCCAAAGCATACTGGAATGGAGCTCTGAGTGCCACATCCATCCTGCAAACACATCCTCCTCCTCAGACACACGCATACACACAGATGGTCCTCTTCTTCCACCTGGGGGTTATAGGTGGGACTACATGTGATATAACTGGGTGCTTTCATAAAAGTAGCTGACCCAGGCCTTTCTAGAAACTTGCCTCAGCAGATGATCTGTGACTTATACGAGGTTATGAGATCTGAAAAACACTGCAGAGCAGAAGATGAAGGATAAAGAGCTGCGAGTCCAAAAAAAGACAAAAAAACCTCACAGAAAAAAAAAAAAAGCTCTCTACTTACAAACCAGAGCCCATTATGGGTTGGCAGTGACTATTATACTGCAAAGATCACTTTGAATGGAACCACTCATGGTTTCTTTATTCAAGTAAATGGAGTTAAGTGTAGTCCAGGTGGAGATTCGCAAAATAAAACATCACAATTCTCAAGTCTGAATATCTTGATATATGTATATACACAATATCAAAGTTTGTGTAAAGGGATATGGTCTCTGACAAAAAATAATTAGTGACAAAGATATGATGGACAAATAAGTAATTTATTTTAAAATTAATTAAATTGTATCATTTAACAATTACATATTACAATAACCAAATGTCATATGACGTTAGTGATGTTATACCAATATAACACAGCCCTGCTGATTCCCTACTTCGCTAAAATATAGAGATAAAAGGAACTACAAATCTATCCAGGTAGTTCCTCCTTTCCTCTTAAGCAGGAACAAGATATGCAAAGCATGTGTATTTAGTAGAAATGACAAGAAGAATCAGTTAAATGTTTATTTGTTTAGACTGACTGTGTGTGTGTGTGTGTGTGTGTGTGTGTGTGGTACCTGGCCACATCTGGAGAGTTACTGGTCCTCGCTGCCTCCAGTAGAGCATCACCTTGTTATAGCAAAAACACAAACAGAGTGCACCTAAGCAAATTAGGGATGTGCCAATACCATTATATTATTATTATGTATATTTTCCTAACTCATTAACCACTATGAAACTTGTGTGCATTTTGTGAAAATGTGCAAAAGTTGCTGGCCCTCAAAATAAAATATAAAACCATATCGTATAAAAATCTCTAATAGATAAAGCAGTTATGCCAAGTCGCACAGCACAATGACAGCTGACTGAGTACCTTTGTTTTCAGAATCTTTCTTCAGGCAGAAGGCCACGGCTGCAGCAGACAGCACACCGGCAGTAGCCACTCCTGCCCGGCCGGCTCCTCCACCTGTTCCCCGGCCTCCGCCTCCGCCGCTCTCCTCCCAGTACTGGTTATTGTTGCGCCCCCTGCTGGCCAGAGCCGCCCAGGAGCTGCGGCGGTTCTCCAGGTTGGACAGCCATCTGGGGGCGAGGTGGTGGTACTGCACCGACGGGGTCACACTGGTTCCAGCGGTCTCCTCGGCCAAAATCCCCCTTCTGGAGACCCGGGACGTGGAGACGATGGGGTTGCGGTTGGTCTCCGCCGGTGTCTCGCGAAGGCCCTGGCACGTGGCTCCGCTTGCACTGGTCTGGAGTACGCGGCTGCAGGGTGACAGGCTGCGCGACCTTCGCGCAAGTAGCCTGGTGGGTACAGATGATAACATGGCGATAAACTCACCGAAAACGAAGCGGTGGATAAAACCCTCAGCCTGGCAGTAGTTCCAGAGGGAAACGGATACCCCACAGGCCGGGGACACCGCGCTAATTTCGATGTAAGCGCCGTTACACCTCAATTTTCAGGGCGGCTAATCACAACCATGGAGACGAAAACAACCGCTTCACTTAATCGAAGCGTGGATGTCACCAGAACGTGTGGTGCATTTTGGGAAATGTGGTTTTTACTGGAAACTTCTGTGTCAGGCGCTATGGCGAGATATTTGTCTTGTTTCTTACTTCCGTGTTCGCTTTCTCAACTTAAACCGCAGTGGGCTACACAGCAGAGACACAGGAGTCAGAAAGCATGTCATAGTTCTGTTAACTGATGTGGGAAACTTTCGGCAAAGAGATACAATGATCCTGTAAGGGCCTCGAGATAAAATGAAGGTCCTCTTTTGCGCATGCGTAATGTTGCCAAGCGCTAAGAGTTACTTTACATTACATTTAGGCATTTAGCAGACGCTTTCATCCAAAGCGACTTCCAAATAAGAGCTTTACATCAAGTGCACAGAACCATGATCGATAACAACAAGATGTCTCATCAAACTTTAAGTTGTGAATTTTCTTGCCTAAAATACCCACTTTGTTTATAGGAGAGCTGTCCTGTATTTGTTTAAGCTGTACAATATAAAACAGTTTACTGTATCCGGTCAGGACAGAGTCATTTGTTTTTTTTCTGGTGCTTTCGTATACACATGAATCTGATGACAAGGCTGTTGTTTTGTCCGTGTACTCGTCCTCTGACAGTTCATCTCCGCCACCAGATGGCACTGAAGCGCAGCGTAGCTATGTGATAATGGCTGCACAGCATACGGGCCGTTGCAGGCAAATGTCATCATCTTCATCAAATGTTAATGTCAAATGTAAATATAAAAAATGGCAGGATGAATTGATTTTCTCAATGGGACACAGATTGTGGATATTTAATATATTAATATTTAATTTTTTAGAGGCAGTCTCGTCAGAAATACTGCACTTTCATTACATCTTGTCTCATTTAAACGCTTCAGATAGTCTTTCTCAATCTCCCCCTCTCATTTGTAATTAGTTTATGTTGAGAGGGATAATGATGATCGGTGCATCCCTGTGTAAGTGTTACACTTGCGTTAACAATATAGGATTTACTGCTTGAGATATTGTTGACGCACCTTGCACCATTCTCCCAACAAATGTTGTTCTATCTAATACAAGGTAGACCCCCCTCACACACACACACACACACACACACA
>JAVQJL010006591.1:0-20229 GCA_036024295.1 Nannoperca obscura
TCCACTATGGTATTGTGCATTTATGCTATACTTATAGAAACAATTTGTCATTTAAGTGCTATTGTATTCCTGGAACAAATGAGTCTTTAGTCTTTTCTTGAAAATATGGCGTGGAGTTACCAGCACTCTTCTTCTTTTTCTTCTAGACATAACTGTCCTTTCCTGAAGACAGCTTGTGGAAATGTCATCTGCAGTGTGCAGAATGTCTGTTTTGTGCTTCAAGCAGGAGCTGCTCTGTTCAGCTGATTCAATATCACACACACACACAAACAGGAGTGGTCAGCGTGCTATTGCCACAATATGCTATGTTATGTTATGCTATGTTATGGTCGTGCACATCTACAGCAAATAGGACTGCAAGAATAACATTGGAACTACAGACGTTACCAGCAAAATAATGGAAACTCATACATACATCTATCTATATATCTTGACTTGACCTGAGCACGTGGAAACACCTTAACATTTCCTCTCACTGTTTTGACGTGGAGGGGAGGGGTTTGAGGGAGGGGCCAGGAGAGCGTGATTGACGTATCACCGGGATGGGTTAAATGTAACCGACGTTATGCTGGCCTGGCACATGTCCGCGCTAACCTTTGCCAATACATGACAGATAGCTAACGTTAGGTTACACCCACGGTTGTAGGTGAGCAAACAGCGGCAGAGACTTGGGAGTTCAAGTGAACTTAATTGCTTGTGAACCTTTAGAGAAATTGAATAAATGTTCAAAAAGACATTAAACAAAGGTTTACACACTTCATATAAATTACTTGTTTTCATCACGTCCATATACATGCGTTATATATAGCTCTCAGTATGAATAATGTTATTTGTTTGAGGATGTTTATTCTTTGCGCGTAGGTACAAAAGGGGGACACTTCCACTGAAACATGGCATCCCCTTATTGCCTTCAGGCACTGTGGGAAATCTAACAGATACAAATTGGAAAGGTAAGTAGTACGGGTTCACACGATTTCTGTGCTAACAATCCACATCTAACGTCAACATATAAATACATACACATTACTAGAGTCGCCTTAATGTGGTAAAGGTGTGGTTGTTTTAGTTTAGTTTAATTTGTAGTTTCTGACTACTGCTGTATCATTTGTTTTCCGCAATAAACGCTTGCGGGTAAAAAACGTTGGCGTACATATAAAATCAAACACTCGTTTACAAACGTAAACACCATAAGAGGCGTTTCTATGCATTGTTTACAGGCGATAAGTCATAGAGTACATAATGCCTTTCGAAAGTCGGAGGTAACGAGCAGCTCCGAAGGCAGCATCAGCTGGGTTCAAACCAGATGGAGGCTGGGCGACGGGGCTGGTCTGCCTTCTGCTGCTGCCAAGCTACTGCTGCTTAACAACACAGGGACGACAACACAGAGCGCAGAGGACCGTGGACATCATTACAACGCTGCTCGCTGCTAGAGAAGTAGATAACGGTTCCCGCGAGGTAAAGTCTGTGATGAGTTCAAGCCTAGTTTTGCCAGCGGCATAGAACTATATGTTAGCTAAATGAAGTTTGGCAGGCTGACGTCAGGTTTAGCGATCTTGAAGTGGCTAGCTCCGGTGCCCCGGCTACAAGTAGCTAGGTTTAAGTCAACGGCAGCTTGTGAGAGCCGCTAGCCTTTTGAAGTTGCTCACTGAATTATTACCAGCTGGCAAACGGCGTTAGCTAGCGTTAGTTATTTATCTTGTGATGCCAACTGACTGGTAAGGAGCCAGATAACGTTGACTGCAGTGAGCATATCTCCACGGTCTGCTCACTCACTCTGCTTGGGGAAATTACTTGACAAAAATCAAATGGCTTTAACTATTTAATTAGCAATTTAAGCTAGCGATGCGTACTACATTATTTCAGAACAACGTTTGCTTGCCGGCGTCGGATTATTGCACTTTGTGGCACAACTGTGCCCTGCCAAGCAGCGTCATTCATAGCATTTCGCATAATGAGTGATCATTATGTAAAAGTCAAGGTTCAACTCGAGCAAATGAAATCATTTGGCGAGGATGCAGAGAAGGAGGGTGTGGACATTGAGGAGCAGGTGCCATTGTCTTCTCCCCCCGCTTCCGTCTCACCAGACCCTTCCAGCATCACCATAGGTGGCAGAGATGCGTCCAACACCATCACTTGTAAACACAGGAGCAAAAGTCGCAGTAAGCTGAGTAAAGATGACAAGAACTCCTGTGGCAAACACATCCCAGATCTGTCATTGCAGGGATCTGTAGTTTCTGCTCATGTTGGGAAAAACTTGAATAGACTAGGGCATGAGCGGACACTTCACATCAAAGGGACTGGAAAGATCCTGCAGGGCAAGTCGGAGACTAATGGAAACTATGTGACCACCCATCCATCCAAAAACATTCAAGAAGCACGCCGCGAAGACGGCTTGAAGATTGCAAGGAAGAGGAGACCAGTGACGGTCGACACCGCCAAAGCCAAAACCTCGTTGGAGGCACTGAAGTTGAGCATCAAGCAGCTGAAGTGGAAAGAGGTGTGCTACATGAGTTTCTTTCTTGTTATTCTGCTGTTTGTCTTATGGGAAATGCTGTTCACCCACGTGCTGTGCAGGTTTTATTCCTATGAAACACAAGGGAGCTGGTTTATCCAAGCAGCAGTGCACAGCTTGATCCAGAGAGGATCCCCGACATCAGTGTTTCATTCGGATGATAACCAGCTTAAGCGTTGGTCACGCATGTACATGGATGAAAACTCCACCTGTGTGCCATTAAGAACCATGTGTGTAGTTTTTATTCCTTTTAGCTAAAGACAACAAGCAGGCCCTTTCAGTGATGTAGTTGGTCCTATTTGTTTTTTTTGGGGGGGGGTCAATTCTTTCAGCCACTGAGGGTCAATTTGAAACAAAAACCTGCATACGCATGGCTCTCCATGGCACAATCCTCTGTTAATATCAGCTGGGACTGAGGAGTGTCTAACAATAGTAATAATAAGCTACATGTATGTAGGCTATTAATAGGCCACTGTAGATAGCTTAAAGTCAATTATTCCCCTTCAGGTAAGTCTCTTCTTATGACTCATAACATTTTCTGGCTTTCTCTTACCATTCATCCTCTTGGCGCTGAGACAGGCCAGGGGCTGTGATGAGCTGGACGTGGGTTGGAAAGGCCACATAAACAAAGGCGGCCTGGAGTGTCTCTGTCTGTCTGTGCGTAGAAAGAACTAGAAGAAAAGGCAAACAATGCACACTCCCTACAGTTTTCAAGGATCTCAATCTGTACAGCACTATTTTAACCTGAAATACCTTTTACTGGGCATTTAGCAGTTGGTAAAAGCCAATAGAACCTTAACAGCTGCATCCCATAAACATTACCCTAATGGACTATTAAGACAGAGTTAAAATCAATCTAGTAATACTTACATCAGCCAGCCTCCCCTGGAAAAGCTATATTAATGGGGCTTTAGACCAGATTATGTAATGGTTTGCCTGTGTGCTTCTTTTCTTTGTTATCAAAGACCTGGAAATTTAGACATTGTCTGACAAATTAGTGATGGGAATTACAAAGATATATATTTTCTTCAGAAGTTGGAAGTGAAATGAAGTTTTTGTAAGTTTTTTTATGTGGTTGTAAGAAGCTTTTGCACACTTGTACTTGAAATTATATTTATTTAATGCAAAAATTGCACTAGTGAAGACGATGTGTTTAAATTAATGCTTGTATTAATCTAGTTTATGGAAACATTTTTTATTTAATGCTGCAGCAAACAACCATTTAAATGTATTTCTGTAGTAGAGTACTGACTGTGGCCAAAGTGATCTGTAAGAAAATAGTATGAGATTTCATAGTAGTAAGGGCAGGAAGTGGAATCCCAAAGACATCTTTTCTAAACATAATATGTTGCCGAATCCTTTAAAATAGTGTGAACAACTGTATAATGTATAAGGACAGTGAAGATGGATCAGTGTGGTCACTTTCAGAATTAGTATTACGAAGTAAGTTGTAAATGGAGTCTGTTAAGCTCCTAACGTCAGGTGCTTTTCCTCGACTACATATTTAGAGTAGAGCTGCAGACGTCAGTCGATGAATCAATGGACAAATAATTAATTGGCAGCCAAAAAGAGAAAACAATCTGCAGACTAATCGACAATGAAAATAATTGTTAGTTGCAGCTCTAATTTAGAGTAGACAAGTGACAAGATCACCTTTAACCTGACAATGTGACTTTGCGTGCCTTTTAATGTATGAACGTACAGAGAATGGATGTGGATGAAATCCACGTTAAAACATTTATAAGACGGCTAATTGAACCGGTCCTTCTTGCCCCGAGCCACAAGCACCATCTGGTCAGTTTCAATGTGATGCAAGTAATACCAGCTATCTGCTCCTATTAACATGCTCTCCATAATGCATGAGAAGTAAAGAAGGGCAATTTGATGAGGCAGGTGAAGTAAAGACTACTTATCACCGGTGGCCACGTAGCGACACTTAAACCATTCCAGGTATCGGAAAGGGCACACAGAAGGGCCTACACATTACCGCACTCTGTCCTCATGGTCCACCCCCAGCGAAGCCGACATGACGGTACCTGTCAACATCTTTGAAGGACTGGAAACTCCACTGGCCTTTCTGTATTTGTTTGTCAGTTATGAGATGAACATGGATTGGTCAAAATCCCCTTTAACCAGTTGAAACACAAGTAGCAGTTAAGTAGGTTTACAACATGGGACACTAGGTACAACTTTGGAAAGTTTATTAGGACATTGTAGTGACTGATGAGTCGTCCGTGAGGCCTTAAGGTCCATTCACATGCGAACTACTACGTCTCTACATCTGCAGTCGTTTCTTGCCTGAGAGACGGCTGTCAAGTGACTTTCAGCATATGGCATTCTCTTAAACAGTGGGAAATGATTAGCCTTAAGCTCCTGTAATCCAATAGGTTTTTAGTCCTCTATGAGGCGGAGGGAGAACGGCAGGCCCCGAGGGTCTGAGCGATAACTTCAGAAAATGAGACTAATGCATTTTATCGGCGGCTTAGTATTTTGATTAGGATCCTGCGGGCTGGGCTGACATTTTGAGTTAAAGGCATGCCGCGTAGAGGCAACCTTGAAGCAGGTTTATTAGATCATAACCTGTGTAGCTGAAATTCTAAATGGCGCATAGGCTGCAACTTGTAGTTTTAAAGCCCACATTCGGCCGCCTTTTTGCTACAGTGGCTAAAATGGAATACATTGTCCTGTGGCTCCTCCCCTAGTGAGCAAAGCCTTTTCTTGAACTTGGTCCACAACAATGAGCTGAACTTCGGTCCCGTATCTATCTCTCCATCACATACACAAGATGGCAACTTTTGGGCCTGCACCCTATAAACTGCTCAAATTACTCTGACCTCCTTCCCTGATGCGATTAGACAGTTATACGCTGGCATCTCTGTGGCGGTATTTATAGCAGTTCTTGGCTGTAGAGCAGGGTTTCCCCGTTTCACACGCTCGCACGCTAACTCATTAATGAGATGCAGCTCGTGCCAGAGATCTATCTTGTAGCTGGGCAGCATTGTATGAGAGTGGAATGTAGGAGTGGCGACGAGATTCTGTTCACCTTCAAATAAGACGCAATATGTGTATAAGAGAGACAGCCCAGATGTAACCAAGTTAAAGAGAGACTAAATTCTTCCCGGCTCAATGTTGATGTTGTGAAACTTAAGGCTTGAGCTGCGTCGTCATATATTAACCATGAGCTGGAAATCAGGAGCTGCATCTTTTAGAATAAATGATTCAGATGTGTTTCAGCAGGTCATAAGTATGACGACTTCCCCCGCAGACTTTAAACACAATCCAGGAAGACGCTGAAAAGCACGACCACTACTCTTGTTTACAGTGTAGTAGTAAACAGTGTGAAGTACACTTTAGGGATCAACACAGTGGGGATATTTAGTTTGGACGCTCGACTTTCTAACTCGCGTGAAATCAGAGGAGAGAAAACGTCCGTATTGTAACAGGGACGGTTCCATTTGTAGGAGCTGTACTGTACCCAGACTCGGAGTGGAGAGCACCGGTTGAATTCAAATAGTGTCAGACCTATTTGAATTTATACAAATAGTGTATTTGTATAAATACAAAATGAAATGGGGGGGAGAATACAGGGAAATCCAGTCAGCTCTGAGGAAGTGTGCAGAACAAACACTCTTAATTATGGATTGACTCTTGAAACTGCAGACACTTTTTTAAACTACTTTGGATGTAGAAGAATCAGTTTTTGTGAGTGTTAAAACAAACCAAATTATATATGTACAAAAAGTAAAAAAACATACACAAACATACAAAAAAACACACAGTAGCTATACATGGTCTGTTATTTATGTGAGGAGATCGTATGTAAACGTTAACCTTGATTAATAGAATGACAGTGTGTTTTATTAAAAAGCTGAACCTTCCAGAGTGGAGATTCGACAGAGCAGAGGCAGAAAAACATCCACTGACAGAGCTCAAATGCATATTGCACAGTTGATCTGTTCGTCTCACTTTGACTGTAACGTCGTATCCTTTTGACTTCATCGTAGCAACTCCTCTGGTGCATAATGTGTGCTTTGGAGTGTGTGAGTGAGGGCAGGAGTAGAGCTGCAGAGGACAAAAGCTGCGCCTTGTGCCAGTAGGATTTCCTAGCTCTTTAAATCCTTTTATAGTCTCACTTCCTCTCTTCTTTCCCAGCTCATCACAACAGAACACGCACTACCTACCATATTTAGGCAAGCTTAACCTCGCACTGTGGAGTCACCACAAGGACAAACACCCTACCAATGCCCTGACTCATACTGACCAATTACGCCTCCCTTCTCCTTTTTTCTACAGATGCGAAAGAAAAAAAAAAATCATCTTCTTCAGCATTTGTTTTGTTGGTCATCTTTTATTTCTCCCTTTCACTGTTCTCGCTCCCCTTTTTTTCCGCAGTTTCCTCTGGGAAGACGAGCAGCTTGCGATATCTACTGGCATGGCGTTTCCTTCCATGACAATGAAAATATCGTCTCAGGGCAGGTGAACAAGTTCCCAGGTACTTCATCGCTAGAACCTTCTGCTGAAGTAAAGCACCCTACAAACGTGCCTGTTGATCTGCAGGTGGAGGGGTGGCGTTTCAGCTCGCAGCACTTCATGTGCGCTCTGTATTCTGTAATCACAACAGGAGGGTTTTAGTTAAAGCCTTACTGATCTTCATTGCTCCAACCTTTCTGTAGATTGTATTTGTTTTCCCTTGAGCAATATGAAGACCACTTTCCAAGCGCAGTTTTATTGTTACGTTACATACCAGTCTGTTGCATTTATCCTGCTTTGTTCACTGCAGGAATGATTGAAATGCTGAGGAAGATCAACCTGAGTCGGGCAGTGCGCACGATGCAGGAGCTGTTCCCAGAAGAGTACGACTTCTATCCCCGCTCCTGGATCCTGCCTGAGGAGTGCCAGCAGTTTTCCACACAGGTATAGTTGCATCAGCTTCAAGACAAAAGCATTATGACACTGTACGTGATAAGTGCAGATGTTCTCTGGATTAACTGAAATAATTTGTTGCACTTCTATATTTCCACGCAGTAAAAACATGGAGTAGAAATGTTGCTTTCACTGTAGTACACAAGAGTAAGGTGACAAAAGATTAGGACAGTTAAAAAAACTTAAATTAACCTGGTAAATTGAGGCCAGGAATCTCTTTTCCAAGGGACACTTTGTCAAGAAGTCTGCATAAAAAAGCTGCAGACATAAATTACAAAAATCACAGCAGCATAACAACACTAAGAAGGCTACAATTAAGCGAAAACAGACAGAATTAGCAAAAGTAACTTAACAAAGAGTTTAGAACAGAGCTGACTTCACCCAGATAAAATAGACCCCTTTCACAGGAGACCTTTTAGACTTGACACTGCAGCATAAGCACACGTGGTACTAATAACATTAAAGATCGCTAAATTCCATTTAAGTGGCCCAGTAGGCCGTGCCAGTGAGTCAACATGCATAACAGCATGGCCCCGGACCTGGAACACCTAAATGGGATGCAGCCACGGTTAATGTGATTAATCTCTCCTGTGCTTTCCCTGCTATCACAAGTCAAAAGTCACAAGTCCTTTCGCAGACCATCCGAAGTGGCTGCAGCTGAAAGGCCTCGTTTCCCATCTCCGCGCTTGTATTCGGAACAGACAGCAGACTGTGTGTCCTGTGGTCTGAGACAAAGATTGCTTTGATGAATTCCCAGAATGACTTTATAAATAAAAACATATTCCAGAGACCCAGTCAATGTATGGACAGGAAAAAAGTAAAGTCACAGTGTTCAAAATGTGTCATATTTTAAATCAGATGCTGAAGTCTGGTGTCTTTTCAATACTAGTGCTCTTTTGTTTCTGTCTCATGTGCTCGCTTTGTGGCTCACTTTCCTCGAGGGGGAAGAGACAGACATTTATGAACCTTACCCGTTATGGTCACGCGGCATTCTTTAACACGTGGTGGAATCTAGTGGGATTATCCTGGAAAGGAAATACAGTAATAGAGTGAGTGTGGATTCATATCACAGGGAGCGAGAGCATTGTAGAGATTAGGGGAAGGATGAGCCTCCATCAGCTGCTAATCTTTGGTTCAAGCATGTCACAACCAGTTCCCAAAATCAAGCCACGAGTGAACTGTCACTCAAAGTATTTATCCAGATGTCTGTGTGTGTGTGTGGTGTTCATCAATTTAGCAGGAAAGTTGTTGAGACAAGGAAAGAAGCATTTAAAAAATGTCTGTCTGTATGTATATCGTCTATAAATACAGAAATTCATTCTGCTTTTTTTTTTTTTTGAAAAATGTAACAATATTTTAGGATTTTCTCCCCACAGCAAACAGTCTAACAGGTTTTGGCAGGTGCCGGTTAAATTTCACACAGTTATGTCAGATGAGCAATAGTTTTGGTTTTAAGGAAGTCATATGTTGCATCAATATATTATGTCCAGCAGGGGGCACCAGAACATCACTATTGTCATTCCAGTTCAGTTTGCAGCAGACAGAAAGAAATTAGGCATAATACAAGACACACATAAAACCTGGTGCTGGTTTAACCTGTTTCTGCTGTAAACTATTTAACTAAGACAACAACATAATGAGACTGCTTACTATATGTTAATGTCTATATAGTTCAATTATAGCCATGCGACTCGCTTAAGTAACATATTAATATGCATGTTCAGGGACTTTATTTGAATGTTGAAATAAATGTGTCCTGTAACTCAAACATGAACTGCATTATCAGGTTGTTACATTTAGAAATTACACTCTCCGGTTTAGTTTCTTGACGAATTGTTAACACCTTTCAAAGCATCATCAAACTTTCATTAGTCCATCTCGGGAATTTTGGTTTTAAAGTTTGCCACAGTTCATGAAACCAAGTGTGAATTCAGTGTAGATAACGTAAAGCTTCAGCTAATAATTATTTTCATTATCAAATTATTTTTATGATGAATCAATTGAATATTTTAGACTATAAAATATCCCCAAACTGTCCAAAACCCCAAACTGTCATAAGTGACAAAGAAAAGCAGCAAATCCTCACATTTAAGAAGCTGGAACCAGCAAATGTTTGACATTTTACCTTGAAAAATTACTGAAATGATTACTCCATTATCAAAATAGTTCAGTCCATTCATTTTCATTCGATAGACTAATCGATTAATCGCCTTTTGAGGTTTTTGTGAACCTTACCCTTTCTCACCCCCGCCGTAGATTCGCATGGTGAAGGAGAACGATGCCACAGTGAACCCCACCTTCATTGTGAAGCCAGATGGGGGCTCTCAGGGGGACGGCATCTACCTCATCCGTGACCCCAGTGACCTAAAGCTCATGGCGGGTTCGCAGACCAAACAGGCTGTAGTCCAGGAATACATCCAGAAGCCGCTACTCATTGACAAGCTCAAGTTCGATATCCGCCTCTACGTGCTGATTAAGTCTCTGGAGCCACTGGAGATCTACATTGCCAAAGAAGGCCTGACGCGCTTTTGCACCGAGCCCTACCAGGTAGCCGCGCTGGTGCTAACGGTGCTACTTCGAAAGCTGTTTATTCGCTTTGATGCCGTGAAACACGCACTTTTATAGCGCTGGGTTAATGCTCCTCTTATTCTGATCGTGTAGGAACCAAGCCAGAAGAATCTGAGCCGTGTCTTCATGCACCTGACAAACTACTCCCTCAACGTCCACAGCGGCAACTTTGTCCACTCGGACAGTCAAAGCACAGGCAGCAAGCGCACTCTCTCCAGCGTGCTGTACAGGCTGGCGGCCAAAGGCGTAGACATCAAGAAGGTGTGGTCGGACATCATCGCGCTCGTCATCAAGACCGTCATTGCCGTGGTGCCTGAACTTAGGGTCTACTATCAGGCTGATATACCGCCTGGCAAACCGGGACCCACTTGCTTCCAGGTGGGTAGCAGGTTGTTGTCTTGGGAGAAGAACATATATTGTGTGAGTGTAAACGATATGCAGACATAATACTCTCTGAACAGATACCAAAAACACCATCGTCATAACTCAAGGACAATCTAAATGCATCTTACACGCTTGTCATGTGAATTCCCTCTTTACAGTGCCGTCAGGATCTGATTCCCTTTATGAAGATAAAAGTTCATAAATCTGTTTACAAATCATACACAAAGGCGCTCTTTGTAACTTCACATCTTCTCCCATGATCATCAGCCAGATTGTAGCCAGAGCCGCACAACTTTTCACCATGCCAGAATGTCAACGAGCAGGCTGTAAGATCAAATCACGGAGGTGCGTCACAATGTGTTGTTCAGTGCAGGTCAGGATCGAGCCCGACTGATAATCCACAATTGTTACTTAAAGCTGGCACTGTGGGTGACGTGACGGTACTGGAAACACTGGAAACGGATGAGTTGACGTTAGGGGCCGTCTTAAAAGTGCATGCAATTAGGCCATGTGAGCTTTCAGATTTTTGTCAATAGCTTTGCAACTAACGTTATTTTTATCTGGACCTCCTCCTACGGTACCTCCTTTTTAATAAAATAAATGTCTGACGGAGCTATTATGACCCATTTTCTCTCTCTAATGTTTCATCATGGACACTTCAAACCACATTTATTTTCATCTTTCACCAACGTCGTGCAATATGGCCCAGTGCATTTCCACTAACCCCTTGTTCTGTTTTCACTACTGATTTGATGCCATAAACAGTTACACAGCTTTTATTTGGACTCATTTTATACTTTCTTTCTTTTTGGGCAGCTAAACTCACGACGTTAGAAAACAATTGAATGCAGAAAAGAAAGCAGACTAAACAAGTAGCACACAATGCACTTCATCCTAAAGTCTAAATGCAAAGTGTGTAATTAAGGATGTGTACTTGTGTCTCAGATTTTAGGCTTTGACATCCTGCTGATGAAGAACCTGAAGCCAGTATTACTGGAGGTCAACTCCAACCCCAGTATGAGAATAGAACATGAACAGGAGGTAAGAGGTGAATGCCATGTCAACATCATTACCATAGTATTATTCTCATTATTAGTCTCTTAAATGTTGGTGTTTGGTTTCAGGTGGCACCAGGAGTTTTTGAATATGTCCCTAGTCCAGTCGACGAAGAGGTCAAAGTGGGCGTGATCAGGGACACGCTGCGCCTTATGGACCCTGGCCACAAGAAACCTTCATTGTAAGTGCACACGGAGTAAAGGCACACGCTTGAAGTTGGAGCTCTTACATCCTCCTTTCTTTGTCTGCTGGTCTTTAAAGAGGCCACTTTTTTAAGGATATGATATCTTACTCTGCCCATCCCTCCTCGGCACTCAGCTCTGCACCACTCAGCAGCTCTCCATAAGCCTGTTAAATGGAAAGATTTAATTCAGCTGAGCCGCGGTGGAAATTCACACATTACTGTACAAGTCTGGTGGCTCAGTCTCTGGCTGACTGGCCCTGTGTGGAGCCTGGCAATAAATCTCCTCGACCATTTATTCTTTTAGTTTTTTCCCCCCTCTGTCTGTTTTTCTTCTATGACAAGAAGATTTACTGTTTCTGTTCTACCACCATCTCCATTTCTTGCCTCTCTCCCCTTCACTCACTTCTCTCTTGCCTCCCACCCCAGATTATATTCTATATCAGATAGTTGATCTGCTTTGCTCTGCGAGAGAGAGGGATATCTTCTCGGGCATAATACCCACTTAACTATTATATTCATGCCCAGTGACATAGTGATACAACGCGCCTAAAATATGTTTAAGCCTCGTTCCTTATGCATTGCTAGATTTTCATCCGGCTAGAAGCAGCAGAACCACATCTTGTACTTGTCAGTGGATGAATTATACTACAGAATAATGTAGTGTACACATTTAGAATCCTGTTGCTACGTCAACCTAATTTCTAAGATCTCTAATCCTTTACTCAAATGTTTCTCATACTTTTTATTTTGACTTCGACCTCAGGGCCCGAATAATGTGGGTTACTTAGAATTTCATATACGTTATCTTTAATTAACACAATTTCTGTCCTGAACAGTTTATCAATTACTCAGTCAATTGGATGTAAACAAAACCTTTTTCTTTTCTTTTTTAACGAATGACCCATTTCCATGTGATGTTTGAGCAGTGCATTATTACGTAGTTATAGCCCCAGCATCGCATGGAAGAAGTGTAACGTGCATACAGTGAGTTTTTAATGATTTACGAGTGATTGTGTCTTAAATCAGCTGTGAACTAACCCCCATTCATGTCGTTGATCTATTCCACAGACAAACTGACACTTTTTTTTACCTCCTAAAAGCCAATTAAGTAGTGGAAGAATATCTCTGTAAAACATCTGTGTGTGAGAGAGTATTTACAGTCTGCAGTCATGTGGTGAAAAGAGGCTTAAGTCCAGACTGGAGCAAGGAAACAAGTTCAGTGATTTTCATAATGATAGAATTCAATGTGTCTGTAGAAGAGTGGCGCTGCTTGTACAGCGAGCTGTAGAGGAAACGGTGACACAGACGAGGACGGTGTTTATGAGGAGGGAAGGTGTAGTGACTGGCAGCTTCATGCATCTTAATGTCTGCAGTGAGACATCGTGACACCAAACAGGGCGCAAGTGTTAATAAAGTTCTAAACTATAAGGAGAGGGAAGATCATATTTTTAGATAGCAATAATAACAAATACAGCAATGACATAAAACAGCAAGTAATAGTAGTGCATCAGGTAATAGGGTGCAGGTGAACGAGCTGTGTGATTAGACATCTGGGATGCTGATGATAAGACAGTCAGTACTCTGCTATTAAGTAATAAAAATCATTGATTAGCGGTGACAAGAATAACAAGAGTATGAAGAATGTTCCTGTTAATCACTGGCTGCTAAATCAGGGGTTGTCAGCTGAACCTCCCAGACTGCATAACTTACCACAAATTAGGACTGTAATATTGAAAAACCACCATCATCTACATCCATGATAAAATCACACGACAGCAATAATTCTGTTGGAAATGGAAAACGCGCGCGTCTCAGAAACAAATATTTAGTATTCACGTCAGGTTGCGATCGCAGGGAAGTGTGCCGTCAGCTTTGCAGACCGTGACAGTGAGTTTCGTGCTTTAGGGGAGGAGGGTATGCTAATTGTGCACCGACTAGCTATTGCTAATATTTATTAAATTAGCCATTTGATTGGATATGCCTTGCAAAATGTAATCACGACTGCAGCCGACGACGCGGATGCAACATAGGAACTCATTAATCATTCAGTGCCGCAGTGTGTTCTTTGTGTGTTTACACGGGAGCATCTGCATGCATCTGTCTGAATGTACATTTCAAATTAAACCATATCCTACATTCAAATCCCTACAGAAGTAAAAGCACAGAAGTATCATGAGCAAATGTTAAGAGATAAAAAGCTAAATGACTCATTTTGCAGAACATTAATCTGATTTATAAGTACTCTGCTGCTGGTGTAGCTGGTTGAGCTGGAACTAGTTTGAACCACTTTAAAAACCACTTTTAGTTTAGTTCAGTGGTTCACAACCTAGGTGTTGGGTCCTTACAAAGGGTCACAAGATACATCGGAAAGGCATGATTGATGACTTAGGAAAGAAGAAAAAAAACAATGTTTTAATTCAACTTTTCTCTAAACTTAGTTTTTTTTTGTTGTTTAATATTTAATATTTTACATCTTTGGGCTTCGAACAATTATTCAAATGAAACCAATTTAGAAAAAGTCTGTTTGGTGGAACTGATAAAAACCTCACCAAGACACTGTAAGGGTCCCCAAGCCAAAAAGGTTGGAACCACTGGTTTAAACTTTAACAATCATATGATTCTTTGAGTGTAATCTTAACCTGAAGCATTACTAGTAACTCCAGGTTTCATATTAAAGTAGTGAACTGAAAAGTAAAATTCCATGTGAAATGCAGTGGAGTACAAATAAATAAATAATAATAAAAAAAAATATATAATCATGAAGTAAAAATGTAAAGTACAAGTACCAAAAAACTGTACCCCTAAGTATAGTTTAAGTATAGTATTTGAGTTTCTTTCCACTAACAGCACTAGCTAAAGTGAAGATCTACCTAACTGCATAATAAAGTGAATAAAGCAACACAATTATTGCAAACTTTCTAGAGAGAAAGAGAGAAACAAACTGCACCAGCTGACTACAGGAAAGCATTTTGTGTTAGAAGCAGACAGTCTTTTGATGCCACATTATCACAGGATAAAACAAATGGTGGATTCAAGTTTTTAATATGAAGACATGATTTAAGCTGCCACAGATTTAGATTGCGTTCAGTTGCGTTTTAATGGGGAAGGATTGATTGGATTTATTTTTCCACTGCAAACTTTCAGAATCATTACCAGGCAGTCTTTTGCAGCACGAACAAAATGATCTCGACATCGTTACGGGAGGTTACCTAATGTGTTTGCTGCACAGATGGTCTACCAGCAAGTAAATATGCTCGTGTTGTGGTCGTTGACAGCTGTTTTGCAGTGGGATGGATGGGATTCAGTCATTCAGAGCGCAGGGTTAAGACTGAAGTCTGAAATGTATGAATTTTCTTTGTCAGGATGGAAGTGAAAGAGAGGGGAGAACAGACCAGGCACACAATACAAAGATGATGTTGCTATTTAAAGGGGATGGAGTGAGAGCTTATATAAGAGGGATAAATAAATATAAAATGGCAGAACAAACGGGGGGACGTGGCATTTGCGGAGGAAAGGGGGAAGAGATAAATGGGGAATTATGAGCAGGAGGAGGTTGTGATGGTATCAGTGACTCTCAGACGTGTACTTCTCGCACCCAGCTCATTAATCCTGTGTATTCTGTCTCTGGGGGTGATTTATGAGCCATTATGAGAGGTGTGTGTGGGTGAGAACAAAACGCTGACATTCTTAGGCGGGTACAAGCGGCATGATTACAAAAGCATCATCTGCATAAAAAGAAACAAGTGCTGCGGTGGATTGAGTGCAGCCCAAGGTAACGGAGGTTGAATCATGTGTCCAAACTGTGGACGTTTTGAATGAAATGCCCGTTATCTGTATTTTAAACCTGCAACAACAGTGTTTTTGGCCACTTGGGGGCAGTGTCTCCAAGTTGTGAACACAACATTGACGATATGGCAAATTCTTTCTTTTTTTTTTTTACACATCCAGCTGTGCCAAAGCAACAAACATTACTGCTCACATGGAGTCCGCCTGGTGAATGTGAGCGCAGTATTCGCTCTCTTTTAGCTGTTTGCGCTCCGTACAACTCATTTGCTAACGGTCCTGTGTCTGTGTTTACCAGCCTGTCGCCTTTTGGCTGTTTTAAATCATTTACATACCTGTGGAAGACTATTTGTTTGTTTGGGTATGACTTTTGATTTCTTTCCATTGACGCATTCTGGCACATTTTTAAAGACTTTTCACAGTGTGCAAAAGATTTTTTTCACCAGGAGGGCAGGAACAGTGTTCATGCCGGGTAATGACCGCTGCATTAGGCCTAGTCCTCCCCACGTACGCTCAACTAACATTTGGCACCAAGCCTCTGTATGTCTCTTTAATAACCTGCCATTCTTCACCTCTTCACCCTCCTCGCTTTGCCCCCATCATTTTCTCCTCTCCGTCTGCTGGGAATGTTTGGAGAGCCCGGCTGACAGCTTCTGTTGAAGATGTGTCCGTTTTTAGCCCGTCCTGTCTAAATAGATGTGGGTGGTGTCCCTCCGGCGGCTGAAGGATGATTGATTCTATTAAACATTCAGCAGTGATCTCTCAGTGCCATTCACACTGCTTACTAATTCATGGAGAAAGAAACCGCCTCATAAAAGTCAGCAGTACTGTACACCCTTGACGGGAACGCAGCTCTGTTGGTTTCTTTGTTGCCATAGGAGTTGTCCTTAAAGCTCCTGCACACCCTCACGTGTGACCTCACTTACTGGGACAGATGGGACCTCAGCTCAGGTTGCCATGATGGGAATGATTTGAGGTCACTGGACTCCGTGAACTAATAAGAATGATGTATTTTTCTTATGTTGATTCTTGTAAGTGTTCCCTTTGCTACTGCAACACTGCAGTTTCCCCATAGGGGATAATAAAGTCCATCCGTCCATAACTGGTACTGACCAGGAGAGGGAGGGGGATGTCAATCAAAGACAGTGTGTACATACGTGGATTTTGCTCTTTGAGGCTTGGGGGGTGGAGTCATCGTAGGCCAGCAGAGATCACATGACTTGAAGTTCAGGCTGTAGCTACAACACCACGGTGCACACGGCCTTTCTAACCAACACTCCCTGCGTGCAGCCTCACAAACACGCTGAAGGGATTTCCTGCCGCCACGAAACATTTGCAAAGCGTTTATTTTAATATCTTGCAACCCTCCTGTATCTTCTTGCCACGGGAGAGTGAAAGGCCGACTCTGTGGCTGATGGCCACTTTAAGACAATAAGTGCTTTTATATTTCTGCCTCGTCAGCATTTCAAGCAATCAGTCAATAATTCACCTCTAAAAGCTTAATCTGTCCGCCGTCAGTAGTTGCAATGGAACTTTCAATACGAGTCTTTGTCCAAGTGCAGGATTTCATTGACTGATGTCCGACAGAGAATAAACTCATCACCTGGGTATACAGTTCTTTATCATGGTGAGAAGGATCAACTTTCTCTTCATGAGATGTCAGAAGTCTTGAATGCAAACCCTGTAGCATGGACGAAGCCGTGTGTTAAATGCTCGGTCTGCTTGCTGATGAATAAAAAAAAAAAAAGTCAGACGATGAAATCCAATGCAGTAAAATCCACAATCTGTTACTATCTGTCATTTCATGGCCAAAGTTCCCAACCGAGGACCGGGGGGTTGGAACACAGGGACGAGATCCCCATGGAGGCGGAGACGCAAGACAGGAGCCCCGACGAAGGAGCGCTGCCCTCGCTGTGCCTGAAGCAGGTCTACCCCAAGTACACCAAGCAGTTCAACTACCTGCGGCTGGTGGAGCGGATCGCCTCTCTGTTCATACGCTTCCTCGGGGTGAAGGGCAACATGCGCCTGGGCCCCACCGCCTTCCGGACCTTCATCAGGTACACGTTTCACTCGTGCGTTTAGTTAAATAATAATAATAGGTGAATCAAAGCAGCAACAACACAACCGGATCACTAACGCAAATACTGCAAAGGTTTCCGTGTCACATGCCACTCCTAATGATCTAATCCAGCTTGAAGCCTTTATATAGAAGAAGTAGAGCTGGGACCTGCGAGCTCTTTCTTCATTCTCTCTTAATGTTTTCTTTTTATTGACCAAGTATTTCAAACTGAACTGACTTCTCACAGCAGCAGTGAAACGTTTGACTGGTGCTGTATCTTTTGGCCCCTGGCATGGCGCTGATTAGACAGAAACCTGGCAGTAAAGCAGTAACATCGCTGCTCCATCACAGGCAGACAGCAGACAGACTTCGGACACCATCACGCGTCTCGTCCTGCAGCTTTGAGCTTGTTGAACAAGCGACCGAACAAACAAAACGTCAGCTTTTCCGGCTCGGGCACGTCAGCTGGTCCGCCTGTTCAACAGCCTGTAAACGTGCCTGCAGACATCACGGGTTAGTTCAGACGCTGGTGTGGCCCTTACTCTTCAGTCAGCACACGCCTCCAGCCGCGGCACTACTTTGTTTTCTTTGATGTTCCTCCGCCGGAGCTGTCACTCAAACACAGACGCACTCCTTTTCTCTCTCTAGTAATAAAAATCAATTGACAATACTTTTTTTTTTTTTTTTACTTAACAAATGTGATTTCAGTCGGACTCCACACACGCGCACCGACGTGTTAACGTGTTGTTTTTTCAGGACCTGTAAACTGAGCAACAGCAACTTCACCATGGCTTCAGTGGACATCCTCTACATAGACATCACACGCCGCTGGTCAGCAGGAGCGATGCCCGATTCAAAAGAAGCAGGTAACACACACACACACACACACACACAGGCAAAAACAAAACGACAACAAAGGGACAACACGGAGAGGACGGAGAGCCGGGTATCCGTCAGACTCGCAGCAAATAATGTGCTCGGAGATAATTGCGTGTCATTCTCCGTCAGATCGCCGGCCGCGCCACGCTGGCGTAATTGAAATGAGCTGAGATCACAACGTGACAGCAGAGAGAGAGAGAGAGAGAGAGAGAGAGAGGATCCGACATGAATTATTCAGACTTTGCACCTTGCGAGGAATGTTTGCGAGCCGAGGCGGATGGATGGATATCGCGGACCCGGATGGAGGTGGCCTGCGCAGACGAGATCGTGGGCTGAATTCAGAACGAGCTCATGCGTATTCAGGGGGACTGGAGTGGTGTTTCTGTGTATGAACCAAGGAGAGGCGTGCAGCTCGTGATTCCAAATGATGACTTCTTAAAAAAAAAAAAGTTTGGATGTGTGGCAAAGTTTCAAAAGGACACACGAAGGGATTTCTGTAAATGCTTTCTTGCACCAGACTTATCTGTAACAATTCTGTAGCAAACGAACCGACCGACTCTCCCCACGTTAGTCCGGATTCTTTTTCACTCCGTGGGTTCCTCGGTGTTCCTCTGTGTTCTGCACAACATTAAGGAGAACGTTGGGTGACCAAGTCAGGCAACATCTGCAAACTGTAAAAGTATACGATAAAAAGGTCACATCGCCTTCTCTTTGTATGTCAGCTCGATCTCCATGTGTCAGGATATTGAAGTGATTAATGAAGCATCGTTTTTCATTTCATCTCTTTATGTTTTCCACGCGTTGACCCGAGCCCACCTCGACCCCACTTTCTGTTTTTCAGGTATGGGCCTGCAGGCGTTCGTGGAAGCCTTCTTCTACCTGGCGGGTCGCAGGTTCAAACCCCTGGCGCTGAGGCAGCAGGTGGCGTCGCTGCTGGAGCTGTGCGAGGCTCAGCTC
The DNA here is from genome assembly GCA_036024295.1 of Nannoperca obscura. Classification (NCBI taxonomy): domain Eukaryota; kingdom Metazoa; phylum Chordata; class Actinopteri; order Centrarchiformes; family Percichthyidae; genus Nannoperca; species Nannoperca obscura. The sequence continues at coordinate 19,306 of JAVQJL010006591.1, forward strand.
GAGTCCCAGCCGGGCGCCGACGACAGGCGCTCCGTGAGCTGCAGCAGGGCGCTGCTGCGGGCCGTGAAGACGCAGACGCTGGGCCCCGCCGACCCCCAGCTCAACTCGCCGGCGCCCCTGCGGAGGGCGGCCAGCCAGGACTACCGGCTGCATCAGAGACTCAAGCCTCGCACGCTCAGGGCCAACGTGGAGAACTGACCGGAGACCAGGCACCCGACTCCCAAACACTGCCTTTAGCCTTCTCCACGGGAGCAAGGACATTAGGTACCCCTCTCTCCTCCTCTACCGCTCCCACAAAGGGGGGGTTGATGGGAGCTGAGAGAAGGGCTAGCTCGACCCCTGCTGGCTGACTTACAGGAGGTCTGTTCTCAGCAAGATTGCTTTTCTTTTCTCTCTCTCTCCACAGAAAGGCGGAAGATGTCGGCACAGAGGGGGTGGGGGTGTGTGGGGTGGGGGGTTGGAGTGGAAATAGATCAGGTGTTTGGTGCATTTCTTCCCGCCCTCCCGGTGTCATCACATCTGATTCCACAGGGCAGCTATTCGCTTCCCTTCACCTCGTTGTCTGCAAAACGCTGAAAATCAAACTTTCTTTTCAGGGAAAACGTCGGATGCTTCGGCGTCGCGTTCAACGCATTTGCACACACCACACGAAATAAATGGGTGAGAAGGGAGCGTCCTTCAGCGTGTGCGTTATATCCTCCAATTTGCACGTGTGTGAACTGCTCTTTGAACTACATTTGCACAGAAACGGATGCGGATATTGTATTTATTTGTGTTTAGCTCAGTGGTGAGAACCTATTTACAGCCAGTGTCACAGCTCCGTGAGCCCATTAGTGACGAGTTAAGTGAATAAGTATTCAAACGGACGGGGGGGGGGGGGGGCGGCCACGCTGCCACATAGCAGAAGACAGTTCAGCAGCTATA
>JAVQJL010006597.1:0-12121 GCA_036024295.1 Nannoperca obscura
GTCATCTGAGAATGTCTGCAGATGGCAGGACGAGTGGTACTGGAAGACAGTATAAAGAGGAAGGGTGAGAGTACAGTCCCTTGCGGTGCACAGACGCACATCCCCTCAGCTGTACAAACTGTGGTCTATGTGTCAGGTAGTCAATAATCCAGGAGGTTAGATCTTCATTCCTGGACGGATCAACATCCAATTTGATATGGACATTCATCCTCCTTTCATGCTTAATTGTAATAAAGTCTGTGATAATCTGACTTTTCTTCTAGCACCATCATCACATTAACTGGTACTATAGGTGGTACAATAAGCAACCCCTTTCATATTAATCATAGTCCGTTAACCCATTGTTAATATAAAATTATTGATTAGTGTGGCTTTAATGCTTTCATAGACTCATCTCATTTTACACAACAGCATATCAAGATCAAGGTCTTTATTTGTCATGTGCACAACACTTACAGTAAAGCAGTCAATGAAGTGGCAATGGAATTCTTTGGTCTCAGGTGCTCTCCAACAATGCTCATACAAAATGTATAAAATGTATAAAAAAGAGATTCCTCTGTTGATCTGTTTGGTCTGTATGCAAATTGTACATACAGCAGTGTAAGATTGATTACATTTTTGTTATCACAAATGTAAAACACAAAATGGATTTGTTGCCTTCTAGTGCTTCCCACTCCTGCTGTGAGCCAGATAGACAGGTAAATGGATCGAGCTGTTTGTTTGCTCGGGATCCTCTTTGATTTCCTGCTCCAATCGTCATCCCCCCACCCCCCCTTCTTTTTGCTTCTTGGATCAGCAACAGATCTCCTGTCTGTATTTCTGTATAACTGTATGACATTTTTGAAGTATGCAGCATTCAAGGTAAAATGCAGAGTTCATTGTTATACAACCATTTGACTGTGGTCTGTGCCATTTCGGCTATATGACACATTCAGTAAAATAACAATGTGTTTAAAAGGAAGTTAAACACATTCACAGCAAGTGAAAGAGTATTATATCAAACTAGCAGCGACTGCCATCAAATGCACAGTATGTTACTGGAAAACCAATGGCAACCAACAGAACTATGTAGCTTGTTTTTTTCCTCTCCTACACCCTCCCTCCATTTCTTTTCTGCTCTTTATCTCTCTTCCTTTGACTCTCACTTCAGAAAATGAACTGCATTAAATTAATTGTGTTGGCATCCACAGGGAAATCAATAGACAAAGGGGCTGGGATTGTATAACTTAACTTTTCCAAAGATATATTTTTTTGATTGAACAGGGGAAAGTTACACTGCTTGTATGAAGGGTTCTATTTTCTTTATAGACTGAGTTAAACAAAATAAACTCAGTGTAAAACCTGGGCATGGATAGGTGATTAACAAGAGCCAAACTCATTAGGATTCATCCTCTGGAAACCACAATGTCTGTACAAAATCTTGTGCCTATCCATCTAGTAGATATTGAGATATTTCACTAACACTATGGTGCATCATCTGGGCACCATATATATCTCTACCAAATATATATAGATATTTTAGTGAAAACCAAAAGTGTCAACCTGCTGGTGGCAGTAGAGGACAGGTCATGTGATCAACTAAATCAGTAAGAATTCTCTTCTGGGGACCAATTCACCCAGTAGTTCTTGAGCTATCTCAGTCTTGAGCAGAGAGGTGGACCAACAAACATCGCTAGACTCACGCAGTTAACATGGCTTAATTAGGCAGCATTATTTTTCTCTTAAAACATGTTTGCTGTTGCAAATTTGTGGTGTATAACCTCCATTTCTAGGTGCATGGGTTGCACTATACTGTAGCAAAAACAGCTTGCTAGCATGCTAGCCTGCTAACATTTACTCATTAGCAGCAACATGGTAATGTAATACCTTTTGCAGATATTTGGTCATAAACCAAAGTACTGGATAAAGAAATGTTATCATCAAAGTTATTACAATTCATCCTGAGGAGAGCAGGAATTGTGTGACATAACAACCTTATAGTATAAGAAGAGCAAAATTCAGATGCTCATTAGGATTCATCCTATGGAAGCTATGAATGTCTACAAAATGTGGTTGTAGTGTTAGTAGTGTACAGTATAAATTAAAGGGGGCCAGGGTTTCACTATACAGTAGCAGAAGTTATTATTGGATCGCTTTCTGATAAACACTGTAAACGGTTTACATTACAATGCCTCAAATAATGTTAAAATAATTCTTTACTAATGCTGGTGTATACCTTCCTCCAGTTTAACACATTTCGTCTTTTAAATTAGAGAAGACCTAGGAGCTGCAGAGCATCTGGACCCAAATCAATTTCTTAACAACTTAAAAGGCATTTTCCTTAATTAAGTTACTTTTTTTTAATGCTATTTAAAGTCAATACATGATTTTATATGTTTTACACGTCATAACAGACAGAATCCAGAGAAGCTTGTTTTTGATGTATGCCCTGAACACGCTTCCCCTCACGCCACAATTCTATTTCTCACAAATGGCTGTTATTTCTCCTCATCATTACACATGTACAGTTGCAGACTTGATATTAGAGTGGAAAAAACATGAATTAATTAAATTAATTAATTGAAGTGTATTATGAGAATCACATAGAAGGACTTAGAAATGGCACTATATGCTGATTGGAGCCTGAATTCAGTGCTGTTTGATGCAGGAGGACCACTACAGGAAGACAAATGGAGGAGTTAATGATGTCACTCCTTCCAAGAAATAAATTGATGATGTTATTTTATCATGCATTTCCTTTGGTGGGCCTGTTTCAGGTTATTTGTGATTGTTCTAAGTGCAAGGGTGCGACAGACATTGCAGTGGGATCTCTCATTAAATTCTACTGTACTGTATGGGCATCTGGATATGAAAAAGGTTTTCTGTGATGTACATTATGAGAGCAAACTTCTTTGAAGCTTCCCTTCATATCATTAATTTAGTGCAGCACTATGAACTAAGAACATAAGTAAGAATCACATGACAGCCAAGCTATACAAGCGTCAAAAGGTGACAAGACATTTTCTTAATTAAGTCAGCTAGAAGCTGCAGTACTTCTCTGTGCTCAGGGTGTAGAGATGTCAGAGTGGCCATCAGCTCAGGAGCTCCTCAGCTTTACCAAACTGACTGTTGACCCACAGCGTGCGGGTTCAGAGCTCCACTAAGTGTGACCAGGACGTCTGCTGAATATGTGTCTGCCTACTTAGTGTCAGATGAAAATTAATAGACACAGATGTACTCCACAGCTTAGGATAATCACGTAGCCCTTGGGGCAGTGGGGAAAGAAACCCACAGTCTAAATATCTCATTAATTCAAACTCAGGGAGGTCACTGCGAGGTTTTGCCTTCGTGGCACTGACATTTTAATCAGAAGTCCGCCCCAGTCTTCATTAATAGAATAATGGAGATTATGATAGCAGGCATTGTGTAACAATACTTTTGCACATTTGGAGTGAGGCTTTCACTAGAATCCACCTGTGAGAAATTCCAGCATTGATCACTGCTCTGCTGCTGATACTGAGGAGATCTGTTTCTCTGTTTCTCTGTTTCTCCAGCATGAGATATACCTCACTTAGACGTGAGTGCAATTTAATTTATAGCCTGAGGTCCTGCTAAATGACACACTTATACATATGAGCTGGAAAGATTTTGTGTGGCAGATACACGTCCAGTGATTCAATAATCTGTCTTTTTCAGATACAAAAAGAGGGTTAATGTGGAACATGTTTATTTTGATCTCTCACTTTGTGTATTTTACAGAAGGACAGCACTCACTATCCCACTCTAATGGAGTGCCACTCACTGTTAACAGCACACAGGCTGTTTATATATAATGTGTTGCACTACAAGTATGAGAGGAATTTAAAAGCAGCTCCGTGAGATTGAGGTATTAATTAATTTGTGGCATCTTCAATTCAGGATTCATTTCACAGTTTCAAAGCTAATTAGAAAGGGTTGCAAAATGACGATGGCAACCTTATAGGAACACATTTAAATGGTGTTTAACTGTAACTGAAATAGGATCAGTAATAAGCTAAGCCATTGTTTGTGTTATGTCTGTCATCTGTCAGCAACAGCCAAATCAATACTTCAGTACATAAATAAATCTCCTCCAAAGCTTAACAGTCACTGAGAATCGGGTGCTGTAAGAAACATGCATTGTCTGGTGCAGGTGCATGTGTGCACATGTGCACGACGTGTGTGTTTTTCATTAACTACTTTAAACACATTTATGTTGGCTTTGTTGGAATTGAACCTCATGTGCATAAAGGAGAAAGTGTGTCTCGCATACATCCAAATGAAGCCAGCACAGATAAGGCGGAGGTTAAACAAAAATTCATTTCTGTTATCAAGGCTGGATTTTCCCAGCAGGAGCCCAGGAGGCTGTTAGACCCCAGAAACTGCATTGCTTTGTATTGTATTTACTGCACCATTGTATTTATTTAACCTTTAAAATTATAAAAATTTTAATTTGTTTTAAAATATGACGATGACTGCAATTATATTTGAACCTATGTTGGCCTTTATATTGAAGTGTGTGTTTGGCAGCCAGAGCCACTGAGCTGACATAATATATGAAGATAAACAACAACAACTTTTGCTGATGCAAACAAATGTCTATGATTACAGCAATATAATTCAGTACACTGGTATATTTATGTCATTATAAAGGAAACATCCTCTGTTAGAATTTTAGAAAGCATCCCTTAAGAATTTAGATTTTTTTTACTTTCAGAACTTTCAGTCTGACTGCCAACAGTCACGACAGGTGAGGGTGAGAAGTGATTGGAGAAGCTGTCTGGCCTTATTAGGCTGTGTTGAGTGAATGTGTTCTACAGTATAAAGAGAATGAGCAACCCAAGGGAAAAAAAGGAGTAGGCTGAGAAAATCACTAGTTTTAAGTTTTCAATTATTTCTCAGTAATATTTTTATATAAAAACCCTGAAATTATATTGAAATGATTATCGAAAGCTTTTGCATTTGCATTGTAGGTCTCTCCTGCAGGAAAAGATGGTTAATGTGGTCGATCTGTGTATAATGATCAGAAGAGGTGGGAGTTTTGCAGGAGCATCTTTCAGCTCATTGTTTTGGTTTTTGGCCCACAATTTTTCTGGTTTAGTTCAGTCTCGCTGCTCTCATCAGTAGAAGCTGCATGACACTACACGTCCAGCACCAAATAGCCAACAGAGAAAGTTAGCAGATAGCTGGTGAATATAGCGGATATGTGAATATAAGCAACTAATGAGCCAGATATTTCTTTCAGGAGTTTGTCGACACCAAACCAGAATTCAAAGGAGAGGATAGACAAACATTCATAAGGTGGATACAAACGCAACTCTAAATTAATGCTAATGTTGCTCTGTGTCTGCTTAATGTGTAAAAAGGAAACAGTTTGCTAACACATTGTATCAACTTTGTGAGGTGAATATACATCAAAGTTGTGTTTACAGCTTGTTGCACAGCCCCCAAGTGACCAAAGAATCAATTCATGCAGGTTTAAGATGGGCAGGATTTTTTTTTGCAGTGTTGGGCAGACAAATATAACCATGATATAACTCATTTCCATGAGTGAAGAACGCAAACTGCCTTTCGGGAGTCTGTCAGTTAAAATCCATAACTACTGTCATTTTTGAGCTTTTGGCAACAGCAGTCGACAAAATAATCTAACCTCAAAGTCAAACTGGTTGCTTTTCTGGAGCTTTCCATCAGATCACTTGATCTTCATCAGGTAAACTGCCCTTTTGTAATGTCAAGAATGAACTTTGAAGCTCAACTTTTACACCTACATGAAAGAGAAGTCCTTAAAGTGCTCGGAAATAAATGGATATTTAAACGTCTACAATTCCATGACAACTCCATCTGTTGATGAAGATTATGTGATATGACTATATGGACCGTGTGGGGAAATTATTTTGTCAACATTAATAGATTGGTTTATGCATCTATTCAGTTCTACCTTTTGCACAAGCTCGGACAGACATTGAGGCTACATTTTCATTCCAACAAAACTGCATTAGTGAGTTATGCTGTACATAGTGTTACTGCTAGGATATCTTGCATAAAGACTGAGCTATCCTTCCATCAGGCAGGGTGAGGGGAATATTGTGTTCATTGCATTTATTTATGGCAATAGAGACACTTAATAACAGGGTGAAAAGTTTCCATAAACAGCTTAACCTGAATAAGACCTCAGCTGGAGTTATGCCAGTAGCTAAGTTTCTGAGCATGTAAACACAGCTGATGATTCCCCTCTGGAAGTAAATGACATCTCAGACAAATATATATTTCCTTTCTATTGGCTCCCTCCTCCACACAAAATCCAGACATATTGTTTTCAGCCTTGGCAGTGATTGCACGCTTTTAACAACAGGTCACACTCTAAGATTTGTACTAAGGTTCATCTACTTGAGGCTGTATTTAAACTCTTTCAAGAAGATTATAATGTGGCATGGGGCAGTGAAATGAGTCTGGAATAACTCATTAAAACCAAAAGCTGAGAACATTCACAAGTCATTGCACTGTCTGTGGTTATTGATTGCAAATGTCAAAATCTGACGGACGAGTCACTCCTACATTCATATCAAAGGAACCTGATGCTAAATTTAAGTGAACAGAAATAGAAATGAGAGATGATATGGCTTCTATTCATAGAGAGAAGCTCTACAGTAGCTTGTCATGTTGAGAAATAAGGAATATAATAGCTACTAAATTGAGGTGCCTATAAAATGTCACTCTTAAAAGTTATAAATTAGTGATATCATTATATAAAATGCCATTTAACATGGCTAAGAATCTTAAGTCTAACTATCAACCCCTAAAGCTGCAATGTTTGTGACATGTTACAATGTTCAATACAGTACAAAGGTACTATTAATTACTTAACTTTGCAAACATCATAGAGCCCCCGGCACAGTCAGCATGGTAAAGGTAGCCTAAATGCTGTGGTTCTTAAATTTAAAAATTTTAAAGCCAACTGCAATTTCTAATGTTAGCAAATTTTAGCATTTTCCATCATTGATGGTTGGCACTTATGTTATCCTAACGTTACTGCTGTTGCTACTGTAACCGCGTGCCATCACCGTGGCGATCTTTTGGATGCGTCAGCACATCAGTCTTAATTTTTTGCAGAGTAATGGAACAAGACGAAGCAGCCACAGGGCTGCTAGATAAAGAGTTTCAGGTTACAGGCTGCACACCTCCAGCATTTTAGCAAGGCAACCAACTTTACTGTGCCACTCTGTTGTGTGGAAAACTGCTTGCGCTGTGCAGCTTTAACATTAACATCAAATAGTGTAGACTATACACAGTTGTTTGGGCTTATATGTTACTAGGATTCATCCCCTGGGGATCATGAATATTCACAGGGGGGAATTCTGATTATGGTGCTAGAAGATAACGTCATAGGGTCACCAAAATCTTTAGAAGTAATTTCCTGGGTACCATGATTAATCTTTCCAAATGTCAAGGCAATCTGGTCAACAGTTATTGACAGTTCACAGGCATGGAATTTGATGACTGAATATACAGTAAAGCTGTTTTTATATCATTTACTCCTTAACCCAAGGCAAAACAACCACAAATAAACTGTAACAGAAAATATATTTGATTCAATCTTTTCACAGGTAGAGGTAAGTTGTCCTTTTGTGGTTTGGATTGATTTCTGAAATGGCAACCCAGTGTGTCAAAATGGAAGAAAACTGCTCACTCTCAAGCAGGGCACATATTTTGATATTGATTGCAGTGTATCGTCACTTTTCTAGGAGATTAGCTAAATTACCCTCCCCATAATTGGGACTTGCATTTAAGTAGAACTCCACTGTGAGGGAAGATTTAAAATTCCATTAGTGTCAATGGCAGCTCAGCAGTGGGTTTAAGACGGGCCTCGTCTGATCAGCGTCTAAAATGTTCAAGGTAATTGATGAAAAAATGTGCCTGCCACTGTAGGGTGATTGATACGAGTGACTCGCTAATTAGAGACTGGTGCCCATTTCAGAGGCCCTGGCACTTATGCATTGTTGGAAAATCTCTACCCCTTTCCTCTCGATTCAAAGATGAAATGACAGGGTATAATACTTTTCATTTACAGAGTACCTATGTGGTCTAATCACATAATGGTTCCTGAGTCATCATACGACTTAGTTTCCTTGCATTCCCACCCCCCCTTTTTACTGATATGACATTAATTTGAGCTAATTTTGTCAGGAATACTGAACAGTATGTGTGTGTGTGTGTGTGTGTGTGTGAGGGGGCATGAGGGGTGCTGTGCTCCTCAGCTATATGTGTTTGCCTCTAAAAACCTGACTAAATTCTATATAAACACAATTTTCAGATTTCTTGAATGACTAAAAGTAAATGGAACCCAGAAGTGAGTTAATGTAGTAACAGGTTATCAGACACGTCAAAAATAAAACTTATTACATAAATTACTCTTTTGAAAAATGTAAATGTAACAAGATATGTAGACTGAGTTTAGTTTATGTGACACTGGAAAGGAGACATTAAATCACAAAATGTGAACACAGTAAAATACAAGACTCATTTCTATTGTGGTATTTGATGAAAATGAGAGACATGTGTTTGAGGATGAATATTTAGTGGGGTTGATAGGTTTAGCAGATAGTTTGTTCTTATCATCACAATTCACACATTCCTGATGATATTTGTTTCTTCTGAGGGATTAACGGCAGTGTAATAAATTGTTTCAAAAAATAAATTCATGCCTAGATATTTATTCAGTTTTTCTTCCAGGTACCTTTTATGACAGTCACAAGATCTCCATTCACCTTCTCCACCACCGCTAGAGAACAAGGTCTCATCTGCTGCTTTATTTCACACTTCACTGGCCGTATTCTTCACTGAGCAGGACCTCCGACTCATCAGAGCCCCGCGCCAGGTAGACAAATGTTATGTAAATGTTACCATGGTCTGTGAAAAGTGGAGAGGAGGGGAACCGTATTTGAGCAGAACCCACATCCACTCCTTGCACTAGTTCTTTTTTAAAGGGCAAACTATTTCCTAGACGAGAATGTAATGAAACATCTTTAGTTAAGTGGATATGAATTTCCGTAGAGAAAAATACCAGCAGGGCAACAAGGTGAAGTGAAAAACAAAGAAGTTGAATCAACCTCAGCTATGGGAGTTTTTAAAAATCCCTTAGGCCTAAGTGAAATAAGGTATAGTTGTATGACGTTGTATGGAAGCAGTTGAGTAGTAAAGGCAGTGATTTTAATAAATAATAGATGTATTTTTCTGGAAAGATTTTCTGGTGAACTTAGATTCACCCCCAGTGTCACTAGGTGCCCCATTTTAAGATCAACCCCTCCACACCTTGAACCACTTTGGCATCAATAAAATATTGACAGTAAGAGCAAACTACATGGTTAAATATTTACAGGAGAAGTGTTGAACATGGTGTGATGTTAATATTATTTGAGGGAGAATTGATGACGACTTGAGAGGCCAGTGACATTCTGATATTCCTGCCAGAAAATGTGTTCCAAAGGGAGATTTTTATCACCTTCAACATGATATTGAATATACATAAATGTCACTCCATGCCATGCATTACCATGTCATGTCATTTAACAGCGACAGTTTTGGCCTGTCCTTTCTTCCCACTTGGTATTGTGTTGGTTAACTGTTCTTCTCTTATGCTCTGAGACACTTGCCTCTGGACTGATCTGATCCTTGTTATGCTCTTGGCATTTAGACACCAGGAAATTAGAGTCAATTGAATCAGGCTGGTGAGTGACAGAAGCATTATGGTTCGGGGTTGGCCGTCAGCAGCCAACTCCCAACAGTAAAGGAGGAAAAAAGGATGGATCACAGGGGCTTTGTAGCTCTAATTCATTGGGGCACATAGCTGCTAGAAATATAAATTAATACAAATACATGATTTGGATATGGACAGAAATGCATTTTGAACAGATACAAACAGCATCAGAATTTCTTTTGACACAATTTGCCACAAACGTCACACCACTTCTTCTCAGTCACATGAAAATGACACTTAAAATTCTCATAAAAACTTAAAAATAACTTTATTTTCATTTGGAGCTACTTTACATTACATCCATAACTTTCTACTTCTTTTTTTATTATGCAATATGGCTCAATGAACTATAGCGTCCTCAGACCAACTTTCAAATAATCTGGGCTTCCTCGCATTACATACACAACCTCCAGTTTTTTGTGTATTTAGAGTATTATGATCATTTAAGCTATTCTGATTTGCATTCTTTAGACAGAGATTTTTTTTAGACTTTAGACTTATTTGTTTTTAGGGTGGGTTTTAAATACAAATCATGTTTGATTATTTGATTAATTTAAGAACATGGTTAAGATATGATTTTATGTTGTACATTTTGTGGGCAACTAAACTTATACATTAACATAAACGTAGTGTAAATGGCGGTAAAGATTATTTCTGATAACTTCTGGCCATCTTCTGGTATGAATCCAGATGCAGATATTTTTACAGATTCAGATAGTAGCTTTTTGTTACACCCCTAATTATTACACAGGAGTATCACAGTCAAGGAAAAGACTGTCCTGCCAGTAGTTAGTCTGTCTTTGAAAGCATATTTGAACATGTGTATATTTCTGAGACATTTTCCTTTAGATTAGGCTACTGTATAAAAAGTAAATATTTGCCTGGAAAAACAAAGCAGAGGATATAATCTAAAGGTCAGCTATTAATTCACTTCTCCCCGGGGACACATCTGCCAAGGTCATTCAGCACCATGGCCCTGAGAATTTCTCACCTTTGAAGCAAATGAGCACAGTGTCATCTTACATGGATGTGATGGCTTTTATTTTCTCAAAAGCTCCATCCTGCTGTCAGAATCTACACTGTGAGTAAAGCAGATCATCCCTGCACCTTCGCAGGATCTGCTGAAAGACTTCTGAACACAAGGGTAAATGCCAAAGACAGTAAAAAAAGATGGTAATTCGTGCTCTCCGAGGATATTGTTGTTGGATGCTGTTTGGGATTTGTTTACTTTTGATTTTAATAGAAGAAAATATCTCACCCTTCTCTTACTAGGTAGTAAAGCACACACCTCTCACTTCAGCATGCCAGTTGATAAACTGATGTTAATACTGCAGATACTGCAACTACACAAACACATTTTAGCTGTAAAGGAATATGCAGGTTGTTTATTTATCCTGACTCTTTATTTTCTTCGTTCTAGCCGTGGATTTGGAAAGGATATGCCAATAACCTTGTAAAAAAACGTTATTTGAACATCCAATTTCACCTCTAAAGGGATGATTAGAAGATATTTCTCACAGATACATGCAGACCATTCAGCAGAACACAAATGCCAGGTTACCAAACACACAAACAACATTACAGAGATACCTGTTAGAATGCATTCAATATTTAAAAGGGGCTAATATTATTTTTTAAACTGTGTGTTTGTGGTAGATGATAAAGTTGTTGATCAAAGGAAATGACTTACCTTCGGCTGGGCTGTCTGCTTTTAGTCAGGTTTCCACCCAAATGTAGCACACATTTTTACAGCAATTCCAAATTGGTAAAATAAAATGGGAATACATGTGTTTCCATCCACTACTCTAATGTGAATGAGGATCGAGATAAACAGTTGGTGGCTAGTTCTCCAGTCGGGTGCCATCAAACCATTGCAGAAGAAGAAGGTGCAACAAGATGACGTAATTAAAAGAAGCTTCAGTCAAACCTCAAACGAACAAAAATGTGATGGAAAACGTGATGGAAATATGACATTTCTTTTTGTTTCATGTTTTTATTTAAGGAAGGTGTTGATATAAGATTCAGCTATGGATTTTTATACATTGTTTAATTGTGCCTTTTAGCTATGTGTTTTTATATAATGCTTACACCATATATATACTTATGTGTTATTGTGCTCAATAGTAAGGGGATTTAGAGTCGAGGTCAAATGTGCTGCAAAACAGGACACGAGTACAAGCAGCAACAGTCTGAGCGACCCCCCCTCACTGTAAAGCAGAAGACGTGGTATAGGTATGTGTATGTTTCTTAAGAGAACATGGGTTACAAGACCCTTGTAAGGAGAGGAACATGAACATGAGTGCAGCAACTGTACTGCAAACCTTAAAAGGAGAATATGTATGTATTTACAATAGACCACATCCAGAGGGG